>PVHY01005147.1:0-85812 GCA_004024945.1 Uropsilus gracilis | reverse complement strand
ACACATTGGAGATGGGAAGCTCAAGATCAAGACCTGGCAGCCGGGGTGTCTGGTGAGAGCTGGCTTCCAGGCATGGGGTGTCTTGGGTCTCACAAGGTGCCAGGGGCAAAGTGGGTTCTCTGGCCTTTTTTATAAGAGCACTTAGGGACAATAATTCCCCCTTTTCCCCTCTAAGAACGCCACCCTCTTGACTTAAATGCCTCCCAAAGGTTCTACCTCTTAACACCATCATCTTGGGGGTTAGGATTTCAAGATGAACTTTGGGAACCACACAAATTCAGAACTTTGCACCACTGTACTCTCACCTGAGACCATCCTTTGCTCTTGTGCAGGCTGCCCTCTCTGTGACTGTGAGGTGCCCTTGTTCTAGAGATCTTCCTCCATGCTCTACTCCGCACACCCTTTCCTGTGTTGCACTGTCAGTTAATACTGTGAGGTGATAGTTCTCAGACTTTTTCTCCAGCTCCAACAACCACCAACGATATATATTTGGGGACTCACCAGCTCTAGTATGTTCAGAATAGGAGGCCTCCCCCACAGCCCTACACCTGGTCACTGCCCTCAATTCTCTCCACCAGTATGAAAGGCACCTCAGTCCCTTGTTCAGCATCCCCTAAATCACAAGGATCATGGACATCATTTCAGACGTAAGAGCAACCACTACTGAGCAACCATTACTGGGACACTGACTCTGGCACTCCATCTCAAACCCAGGATCCAAACAGTAGCCAGGGCCAGCTTCTCTAAAACTAATATGACCCCAGTTGAAAACTCTTTGATGCCTTTCCCTAGCATGTTAAAAGTCAAGACTCCTTAAATTCTGTTCGAAGATCCTTCCAGTCTTGATGACTGCTGAGGGCTTCAGCTTTTCCCTGACTCAAATACTTGCTCTCAACTTCTTGTGTTTGACTATACTCCAGATTGACATGCCTTCCCTCATGCAACTCCCCACAAGATGGTCCTCTCCACTTGCCTTAGGCCTCCCCTCCATCAAAACTTTTAAGCTTCTAGGAAGTTTAGCCTGAACCCCTAAATCTAGACCGAGCACCCCTTCTGGGAGACCCCTTTGGGCCTCTTCCCATCCCTTGCTATAGCCCTCAGGCTTAACCGGCAGTTCCTGTTTGCTTAACACCTTGCCTCACTTGGTCATGATGTTCAGGGCTGTCTTGCTCCTAAGGTGGCCCTAGCATGACTTGTCATGTGATGTGCACTCAAGAAAAACTCACGAATTTATGATTAATTACTAATGTTTTAATCCTGGGTCCCGGACCTCTGAGTTATTAATACAAGGTGAGGATACTGTGGGTTTTAGAATAAGACAGACCTGGTTTCCACCCAGCTTCACAGTTCACAGGCTATATGAACTTAGAAGGTAAGGCTCAGGATCCAGAGCTGCAAGGGTTTGATAAAATATTCACTTCATGGGACTGTTGTGCGGCTTCATATACACATGGCACATAAACCTCTCTAAGGACACAGTGACATTTTTAATTTTTCCAAATGCAGTGCTATAAACTTGTCTCTAGCTGGATCCATCAACGCCATTGCTGGCCATTGGGGACACTGCTGAATTTCTTTACATGAGGAATTATTCAAAGAAATACAGTTTGCTGACTGGCCCAGCCCATTCACGAGGGCTTCTGTATTACTACTCAAGCAAACTGGTAGGTCTAGTGATAACCAACCTATGAATTACAGGTACAATACTAACATTTTACACGTTATGGTCACAAATCTAACAATATAATGAAAGTCATTCACTTCTTCCTGTGATGACTATATAAGGCAGAAAACAATTCAGAAGGTATTTTGATAGAAATTTCAGGCAGTACCAAGATTTCTGAACTATATATCAGTCTTGTACCTACCATACTGCAGCTTACTGAAAAATCTGGAAAAGCACCCTTGCTGTTGGAGGCTTCAAGATTTTTTTCCTTTTAATGTTTTATTGTTCAATGGTTTACATGCCCTTGAAGGGAATATCCTATTTTCTGAAAGAAGGAAAGCAGGGAGAGAGGTATGGAAAAAGGGGAGAGAACGGTAAGAAGGGAAGACCTAAACCTCACCCATCATTGCAGATTTAAAAGTCTTGCTTTATTTTTATGACACAACCAAGCCTTCCCTAACCTTACCCCTTCCAACCACCACCAAAAAAAAAAAAAAAAAAAAAAAAAAAAAAAAAAAAAAAAAAAAAAAAAAAAAAAAAAAAACGGAACTAACAACAACAACAACAAAAAAAAAACCCTTTGGGTCAGGCCAACTAGTGGCTTTGAAACCAATTACAAAGTACTGTAAGATGACTTTTTAAATTAAAACTCTTAAACCATCCAACAAGTCAAGTAAATTGTGGCAGCTGAACACCCACTTCAAAAGTCTGGGTTCTGACCACAGCTTCCCATCCACTCCCCTCAGATTCTAGCAGAGTTACTCCTGACTTCCTGGCCTTACTCTAGGAACTTAAAGAGATGCACTACCCACGAAAACCTTGAGGCTCTTCCATCCTTCCCTGCTGTGACGTCAGGGAGCCTGAACTCCAGAGGGGCCCCTCTGGGATATTGGGTAACTTCTTGTGCAAAATCGTCATGCCTCAGGAGGGAGAAAAGCCAGTCTTGGGTGGTTCCTGGCAGCCTCCTCTGACTTCAGAATGAGAGAAATTCATGTTCTAATTCAGAAAGGCTGTTTGTTGTCTTACCAGAGGCAGTCACTTCAGACTATATTTCCCAGGGTTGTCTGCTTCAAGTTTTGTCTGGGAAAACTTACTGATTTTAAACTGAAACATGATTTTATGTGGCTACCTGGCATAAAGTCCCAAAGACATTAACGCTGAATGACTTTTAAATGTATTCTTATATGTACCTGCTTAACCAGGTTTAAAATGTCTCCTCTTCTGGGTTAAAATGAATGACCTGACTAGAGAGCATTTTCATAGAAAAAAATGGAACAAAATGAGTGGTTCTTTATTATTTAAAATTTTTCTTTCTAGAGAATATAAAACTTGACATTTTGATCTGCAGCTCAGGTCTTCACAAACCTACAAATAGGTAAACCAAACACTTAAATATCTTCCTTGAAATATCTCTGTTCCCCAGGAGAAAGCCCTCATATTCAAAGTGTCATCCCAAGTAATTTTTTATGAGGTAGTTATAAACCCCTTCAAAACTGGGGTTTACAATGGAAGTGTTGACATCACATTAACTATTGCTCTGCAGAAAGAGTCCAGTAACAAGGCCCATTATATTTATGAGGCAGGTAAAAGTCTGTACCCATTAATCACAGGGTCATAGTGACAGGTTCTAAGTTTGAGGTCCAGCAAAAGTAATGTATTCCATTTCTTGCATCACTGACACTAAGAAGAAAACTCACAGGCATTTTTATAACTGTAAGGCTTCAACCTATTTACATAAATCAGGGAAGCAGGCTTGCTGAAACATTTTATTTACACCTGTTATATCAGTTTTCGCACATCTGCAAGCTACTAAAAAAGATTTTTCTTCCCCATAGATAATTCATGAGACTGACAGGCATTTGTACAAACGCAGGCTCTCATGGAGGCTGTGAAGTCACGAAGTCTCTGCAGGCATACACCTAACCCTCAGTGGGGTCACACCATATTGTGATTAATTACTGAACGAATATTCCACTCCTAAGGTATAATTCAACATTCCTATATAAAGCAATCTAAAATGTCAGCACTCTGCCTTTATGACATCATGCCATCCAATAATTCTGTTTTACAAGTAAATTCCTATTATACATTAATAAGGCCTGTTGGTGGCTAAACATCTTGCCTCCCCAGTAATGACTCAATTGTAGGCAATTAGGGAAGCCAGGTGCAGCTGAGCTGGGTACTCATAAAAGTTTTTAAATTTTACTATTTCCGTTTGATTTTGGAGGAGTGCATTCCAATCTGCCCAAATTAAAGAGGAAGCTATGTCCATGTTTTTACACAACACAGTTGTGTGTTCTGGCCATTACCGATAACCCCTTTTACTATTTCTTTGCTCCTTAGAAGTCAATGATCTGAAGAGTTCGAGTTTCACCTTGAACATCACTATTTCACAGCCCATCAGCATGATCTCTCCCCCCCCCAACTCCCACCCCACCACACTTGCCCAGAGCCTCCATTCAAGACTTCTTAGGAAACCCTAAGTAGTAAAATTGACGCATGAAAAGAATTTTACTCACTTTGTTAACATGTTTTTGTTGTGATTAGCTTGGGTCACTGAAGGAGACATCAAATTAAGTTTTATGTCATAATAGGAGTGATGATTTTCTCATTACAGGAAAATCAATTTCCTTCTACAAACTACAAACACTACATAAAAGAATTAATAGCATAAAGACTTAACACATCTGAGGCAAAAGAAAAGGTTAACCTCTGAAGATGACAAATATCCTTAGAAGCAGAATATTAAAAAGAGTTAACAACATACCCACACAAATGCCCACAGCACCTTCTGGGTAGTGAACCCGGAGAAATGTTCAACCTGATGACATTCAGAAAACACAGATTCCTTTTTTCAGCCTATTGTTTTTCTTCTCTTTATCTGTAACTTATACCGATTTTTAAAAAGAGTTAAATGTTAGTTTTCTAAGGCCAAATGACTAATTTAACAAGATTTTGTGTTTTTCAACACGTGAACTGTCTAGATACTGAAGACAGACATAACCACATATCAGCTAATAATCCATCTTTAAAGTTGTATAACTCCTGCTACTGGCCATGCCACAGGGTCTCACAGAACCACCTGGAGGAATGGACTGGTCTAGCAGCTTTAGAAGTGATTGTATTCCATTTCAGAGGGCAAAAATGGCTACAATGACATGCAAATGAAACTCATTTTCAAGTGGTGCCCAATTTTCTTTCTCTAATGTTTGGGGATCCTCCCACCAATATTTTTTAAAAAAAGTGGTAGAGTACTGCTTCAGAATAACATGGTTCAGAAACAAACCATTCAGGGAACTGTTAGGTTCCCATTTTCTGAGGAAGTCACTGAGGATTTGTTTACTTAGTATACACCAAGTTCCAAAAGTAATTCTTTTATATATGGCTTTTTAAATTTGCCAACCGGGTTGAACCAAGTGAGAAAACAGGACTTGGAAAATTAACTCCCATGTCTTTGCAACAGTTCCTTTCTTTTCTTTTCCTTAGTCAATGACTATTTTCCCAAGGAAAAACTTAAAATGCCAGTTTTAGAAAAGGAAAAGTCCTGGAAGTTTTGACAAAGGGTCAAGCGATGACCCAGATGAGCTGTTTCCTAGATGTCTTCCCCATGAAGACCTCTGAGCTACACCTGGGTGCCTTCAGGCAGATCAGAAGAGAGACCTGAAAACCAGGGAAGTCTGAAAGCATGCCCCATGTTAGTTCCTCAGGGCCACGTGTGACAGTGTGCTATGAGGGGCAGCCAGGAGCAGTCCTGGCCGCGTGGGGTTCCAAAAGTTTCACCACTTTTTGTAGTTCAACTTCTTCATTTTTCTACAAATCTGTTCCTTTTGCTATACCTTTGGTGGTGGTTGATTCAGAGATACTGTGCTGTTAGGAGTTAGTGTCTCACGAGGCTTCAATCTTTTATAAGGAAATGCAGCAATTAATTAATAAATGCTATTGATAGCTCACTACTTACTTGTCATTAAGGTACAACTAGGTTTCAGGTAATTAAACCTGGAGACCCCACCCCCACCCCAAACACACACATACATGGAACATGTCTTTCTGGTCTCTAATTACACAAGAAAAACTCAGTGTGTCCTAACTTTAATAGCGGTGCTTCCTGCTGCAAAGATCAAAGTCATGGCAGCCCGACTGGCTGAGAGACTGCGCCCTCTTCCACTTCCAGCTCTCACCCCACCAGCCCCAAGGGAAGGGGCGACCTCCGTTCCTGGGGAGTGGTCCTCTGATCTCCTCTGAGGAAACTGTTATTTTTGCCTGCCAAATCATTGTTATTTCACTAAATCACTCTACTTCATTGCTACATGTGTTTTGTTTTGTTTTTAAGCAGGGAAGGGTGTTTGTAAATTTCTCTAAAGATAAATTCATTCTTAAACCACTACAGGGCTTGATTCCCATGTTAATTCCATCCTTCTACGCATTTTAATTTATCATCACTAAGCTAGGAAATGATCAAAGTGCTAGCACTGTATGTACTCATCACACTGTCAACCAGCACTGAAGAAAAATGCTTTCCATGACATAGTTCCCACCAGATTCCAATGAGCAATAGACCACAACGATTAAATCCAGAAATTAAAGCAGTAACAGTACTGGATATTGAGACATTATGCAGCTAGTCTTTTCCTTATATGCCTAATACCTGCTGCATGTCAAAACTAAGCTTCTGTGAAAAAACTATACCATTCAGACCCAAAAGCCCATGTTAATCCAAGTTCCCTAGAATCTAATTATGGCCCTCCTGAATCCTTCATGATGTCAAGTCAGTCAGGGGTGAGGATACCAGAGCCAGTTGGCAAGGCTTCCCACCCAAGGCTGACTGGACACTGGGCAAGCTACTTGTCCTCTCTGAACTAGAACTTCCACCATCAGGCAGTGCAATGGCAGAACCTCTCTGAGGGGCTCTTGTGAGGTTTAAGTCAGAGTTAAAGTGCCTGCAACCTTGTGAGCTCAATGATTAGGGCCTGCCATCCTCATCCTCGTGAAAGACAAATCTCTGCTTATGGAAGGTGAGAGGTTTAGTCAGAGTATAATTTTAATATTGAGTTTACCCCAATTTCTTCTACAAATGGTTAACTTGTCCTTTCATTATCTTATTTTTCACGACATTACAAACACAAGACATAATAATCTATACTTGACTTTTGAGTCAAACTAAAAGCTGATTAGGTGCCAAAGGAGTGTTATTTTAGAGTTACAATGCAGTCCTCATATTTAACACTTCCTATTCTATTTGAGCAAAGAGTAATAGTTCACTCATTTGATAATGTATGACCTCATCCAAGTATTACAACAACCTTGAAACAGGTATTTTTCTGTATCACACAGGGAAAGAATGAGGATGAACTGTTAACTGACCCAAGTTTATAAGGCTAGAGAATGGAGCCCAGATTGAAGCCAAATTGTATGACTTTAATCCAGGCCTCTTCATCCTGTTTGTCTTTCTCTTTTCCTGTTAAGGTCATTCTTTTTTTTCTGTTGCAGGGACATTTGAAATTTTATTTGAAAATTAATTAGAATTGTTATTTTTCTAATCCTATCAGGTGAAATAACATCATTATTATTTTATATACTTTTGAGACTTATACTTTATTTTTTCATTATGTCTCAAGCAGAAGTCTATATTTTCATGAATATTTTATGTTTCCCTCTAACAGTCTTGCCATTTTTTCACAATTATTAAGAACCACAGTTGTTAAACTAGGTATTTTATTTATGAGGCATTTTCCCCACTCCTGATGTGCTACCATAACAATTTTCACCACTGAGAACATTCTTAAAATAGTTTAGCATTTTTATTTAGGTTTTACTTCCAATAAATCCACTTTTAGAGAAAAGGAGTAAGGTTTTAATGTCTTGTATGCTCTTAAAATCAACTTAATCAAGCAAAACTAGAAAAAATCCTGACTGAATATCTCAATGTAAATTTAAATACATATATAAAAAAATCAAAGGGAAGTCTGTTTAATGTAAAAATGTTTATTACTTTCAGTTTTATAATTCAGAAATATTCTCCAGTTCCCGAATCTCTTTCAACAGTAAGCATGTGTGTGGCCAGCCAGGAAAATAGTCTCTTGTTTTAAACCATCAGGGCTCTTGATTTCTATGTGATGAAACTTGAAAGACACATAGCTTTTATTTTAGCAAGTCAATACACCAAAATCTTATAAAATCAATTCAGCAATAACATTTCATGTAAATCAAAGATGTCTCAACAAGAAAAAAATGTTTGCCAATATGGCTTAAACACATATGTACATTTCTATTAACAAGAGATTAAAATTGTGGAAATGTTTTCTTTGTCCTCTTATTGAGGGTACATTTGGAGTCTCGTATGTGACCACGTGTCTAAGTAAACACTGCATGTGCACATATATAAAAGGCATCTCATGGATAAGAGTCAGTATTTAACATGTTCAGGCTGGCATGTGCCACCCATGGTACATGCACACATAGGTGAGCTTAATTAATTCAGTCCATTTAATATAAATCAGCCCCATTAGCTGGAGAAAATGCAAATAATAGAGCCATCTGACGGCAGAACATACAAAATACACCCGTCGTGAACATGTTAAACTATCAACTTTAATTAGTTTCAAATTACCTTTTAAAATGTGGCAGCAATAACCTAAATTCTAAAATCCCACTTTAGGGAAAAGAAAAGCACTCTTACCAACCGATGCCAACGCAGAGAAAAAAGGAAATAAAAAGATCTTATTTTCAGATATGACACTTCCTTATTTTGACCCCCATTTAGTTAAAATATGAAGTTTGACTGAACATTGCTGTTACAGGTGTGTGCAAAAGTGAAGAAAGATTTAGTGGGGGAGGAGGGCTGCTTGAGAGCTCACAGACCTGCTTTTAGAAATTTCTATTTAAAAATTTCCACTTTCAGATAATCAACACTTTCTTCGTGTAATTGTAATTGCATTATAACAACATATTCATTAAGGAGTATTTCGGAAAAATTCTAGTTCTAGCTATGCTAGCATAATAAATGAAGGGCAAATCATCATAAAGGGCAAGTCTGTTTCAATACTTCATTCTGACTTACGAACTATCTTCCATCATAGGACCTTGGCGTGGCAAATAAAAATTACTGCCTGCATATCTTCAGATTTAGTTTTTTGAAAAACCCGATTCTTTTTTTTTTTTTTTTTGAGACTAGGTCTCACTATTTTTCCCCGTGGAACCGCAGGCTCACGTTGCCCGGGGTACCACAGACTCAAGCAATCCCCAGCCTCAGCTTCCCAAGTAGCTGGGATTACAGGCACGCACCACCACGCCCAGCTATATTTTTTTGGAACTAGGTCTCGCTACAGGCTGCAGGTGGGACTCAAACCGCGATCCCTAGCCCCGGCCGCTTCATAGGCTGAAGCTTACAGGCACGAGCCACCGTGCCCAGCCAAAAACCTGATTCTTGATCTGTCACTACTTTTTTTCAATGTGCTAAAAAGTTCTCCATTTCACATGATTCAAATCCAGGCAGTGAACTTGCCGAACTGTTTTGCCAATAACTTTCTAAATTAGTGGAACATGATTCACTTAAGGGAAATAAAGAGCTCCGTGGTGACATTCCACTCTCTCCCTTGAGTTCAGAGCACTCCGAATCCCAGGTAACTGATAGGCTGCATTCTTTCCAGGTGCTGTAGCCCTGCCACCCTGTGGCAACGCGTAAAATAGCCAGTAACCGGGATGCCCTTAGAGATGGGTCACTGACAATGTGCTGGGTGGGTAAGCTGCAGCAGAAGAGGAAAGAACAGATTCCACACTCAGTGACACTTAGTCCCTCCTGTCACTGTGCATACAGACATTTGCAAATAATCTGTCCAGTGCTACAAGCTCATCATGAGTATAAGGACACCTGCGAGGCAGTCCAAAGTCCAGACCCTCACGGAACCTGTATTCTTGTGCAACCAAAGTAGGAGACAGAAAACAACCACTTAAACATGCAAATGAGATCATGCCACACAGAAATAAACATCCCTACATTTCAGAGTGAAAAACATGTAAATATACAAATTGTAAGACTATGAAATGAAACAGGATGCTGGCAAGCTGGCAGGGCGAAACTAAAGACCCAAACTTGAGAGCTCACAGTCCTTGCAGGCTCAGCACCATCTCTTTGGGCTGTCTGGCTTAGGCCCTGGCATGTACACAGCCACCCAACATGGAAGGAACGGCCTGGAGGCTTGGACTGGGCTCTGTCCAGGAAACAAGCTAAGCTGTTTGTGACTCTATATATGTTATTGAGCTGTTTCTAGATTACTATCTACTGGAAAGCAGCCGCCTATTTTACAGGAATGCCACGAGGAAAGCATGTACCAGTGGGCACAGAGCACTTGGAAAATTCTAGACCGAATCATGGGTAAGCCCAAGCTCTCTTCTATACAGACAAACCACCTCCACCCCTACATTCTTCATGGTCCATTAACGATGCCTCCTGTCCTCCACAGGTCTGGATGTTACACATCAGTATGTGTAGAAGAGAGTAAACTGCAAAAATAATCTGCAATCCACCAAGGAAGGAGTCCTGCCCAGAAAAACTGACACCCTAGAGGGATGCATGGTGCTTATTCTGTGGTTTGGCCACCCCGAGTTCCACATGTTTTCAACAGTTCAGCATCTACCAATCTGAGTTCTCTACAGCTTAAAGCCAAGTTGCTTAGGCTTGTTTTCAAGACTCATCCCACCTCTTCACTCTCCACATGCACAACAGTCCTAGACATTGGCTTGTTCCTCTGTACTAGCTAGGCCAGCCACCCCTAGCCCCCTTCCCCAAGCCATCCCCCACCTTTCTGCTGTGCCTCAGCTATCTGCCTTTAGGCAAAGCCCCTCACCAAACGTTATTGAAGCCCCTTCTCTGAACCTTGGGTCCCCCAAAATACCAAGAGCATGTCTCACCTCAGGCTGTTTCAACAAGTGCACCAACTGGGCACTCTAAACAACAGAAATTTATTTTCTCAGTCTGGAGAAGTTCCAGACCAAGGTGTCAGTCAATTTGGGTCCTGGAGAGGGTCGTCTATCTCATCCCACCCTTACACAGCAGAGAGAGTTCCAGTACCAATTCCTCTTCTTATAATGGTATCCACCCTTTAGGATTAGGACCCCACTCCTATATCCTCATTTAACATTGTCACCCTCTCTCAGTCCATCTTCAAATAGTCACACTGGGACTTCAGCATGTGAATTTTAAAGGGAAACATACTCTACCTACAACAGTGGAAGGGTGGTATGAGATGCAAGGTTCCAAAAGGGAGGAAGGTGAGGAGAACTTATTGGGAGGCTGCTATACAGGAGGGAGAAGGTAGAGACCTTATCAGCTTTTGAACCTGTAGAGAACAGGAATGAGAAAACAACAGGGGAGGGTTTTACAAGAGGTTCTGCGATGAGAAAAAAAATATGTGTAAAGACAATAGTGTTGATTGTGAAGCAGAAGGAAATGTAACAAGGGGCCATTCTTGGCATTCCTCTCTGAAGGTTACCCATACTTGACTGGTCCACCGATTTAGAAAAAATCTTTACCTGACTTCCCTTCCCTGTCATTAAAACAAGTGAAATCCCTCATAGACAAAAGATTGAGAAAGAATTCATCATGAACTGAGCGGAGAAAAAAAAAAACCTCTCATCAAATTAAAATTCTATCTTTTAAGTGCATGAATGAAATGAGCTCTAGAAGAACTATACATTTAAAATGGTCACACACAGTGGTTAATGGGGAAATCAAGAGAAAACAATTATAAAGTAAAATTGCAGTTTAAATCTGTCCTGGACAATTTATTTTCTTAGTGGAAGACAGTCAGTAAAAATTTTATAAAATATTATCTTTTTTTTAAATTCTCAAATCACATCTCTTAAATGAACTGAAAACTTTTTAGTTTTCCAGTACAGAAACCCAAAAGCAATGGGCACCTACAAATTAAACTTTGGCTTATACTGCCCTCTGCTGGTGTACTTGCAACACTTCAATGTCTTTAGTTTACAAAGTTGCCAAAAGGCAGTCCAGTATTTTGAACCAGTAAATTCAAGCCTAATTACTAAAAACAGGTTGTGGAAAATATTACTAAGTGACTTAAATACCATCTGCACCACATCAGGCACACATTCCTAATGAAAAGGGCACATGTGTGGGAAGAGGTGATGCCAACTCACATCTGCTACCCTAATATAGAGGGTTTTTAAAAACTAACTCTTTAAAACACACATTAAATTCACAATAACGCCTTTAAATTGCCCCCCTCCCACCTAATCTCTGCCATGCCAACCGATTTTTCAGAAAACAAACAAATACAGTAAAAGAAAAAAAAATTAAATCTTGGCTCCACCACTGCACTGCCTCCCTCCGCTTCAATCAAGCTTAGTAACAAATAGCTCCATATTACCACAGTTTACAAAATTAATTTTCCAAGCTAAGACTTTTTTTTTAATTTAGAAACTGCTAATTTGCCAGAAGGTTACGAAAAAAACACACCATTTCTTTAAACACATACACATATCAACCTCCATTAAAATGATTACAGCATCATTCAAAAGTCTAAAGTATTTATTAGGTGTCTCTAATTCCACAGAGCATTTTATAACTTGTATACCAAATCCTCACCTCAGAGCTTGTTTCCTAAAATAGATGGAAGTAACTTGCATTGACACAATGGAACAAATAGCACAGGTACCATAATCTCAGTGAGTGGACCCACTTTTTGTCCTGAGGCAAAAAAAAAAAAAAGGGACAGTTCAGTGATCCTCAAGTTCCTAAAGGGATGGACACAAGGAAATCACAGTTGTCTAAGTTTGAACAGAAATGTTTTTGGAAGGAGGTGGACTGCAGGTAGCCTGGGGACTCAGAAACAAAGGAGGTGGCCACAGGCCTGGCCCTGTTCCCGGTGGATCTGAGGAGTGGGGTGATAGTAGGAGGAAGTAAATCTCAGATCCTGCGCCTCCCAGTGGCCACAGAAGAATTTCATGAACGAAGTTCAGGGCACTCCCCGCTTGTGCACAGGCCTGAGGGGCTCCAGAGACCAGGTGACTGCTGGCTCAAAGCTTTCAGAGTCCCAGAAACACAGTCAGCTCCAGGCACTGTCTGCCTCTCACTGACCTGCTCTACAGGTATCTTGAGGGCTCACCCCTCCTGTCTGCCTGCAGGCAGACAGGCAAAGTTAAAGTTCTCTACAACTCTTTGGTGTATGTACTCATTTTATTTATCAAGTGCCTAACCAGAGTCTTTTTACACACAGTAACATTAAGTTCTCAAAACCACAGCCACTCTGTAACACAGCCACTATTACCAAATTTCTGATTTTACATATTCATCGACTGGGTCATACAGAAGTGAACACTTTACTCAAATTCACACAACTCGTAAGGGAAAGTCAGGATTTGAACCTAGGGATCTGGTTCCGAGTTTGGTTTCTTAACCACAGGCTGCATCACATAACATAATGCAAGTTACAATCCCCAAGCAGAGAACAGATAGGCAGGATAAACTATGTTATGCTGAGTTAACATCCCCCAAATCCACAAAGATTTATCTCTTGCTCACACTACTCGTCAATTGAGAATTATCAATCAGAATGCAGAAGAGACAGGAGATCGCAGAGACCCTCACATCAGCAACAACAGGTTCTAGCCCAGAGGTGACTCATGTCACTTCCTACTCAGAATTTGGACACATATGGACACAGCCAACTTCCTAGAACCAATAATATAACCCAATCTCAGCCAGGGGGCTGGTAAATGAGTCTACCATATGCCTAGAAGGAGGTAGAACACTACATAAAAGAGTATCACAGAACACATACAGTGACAATTACAATAGTTAGGCTACATTTCTGGTAAATAAATGTGGTACCACCAGTCTTTTTTTTTTTTTTTTTTGAGACTAGGTAGGTCTCGCTATTTTTGCCCATGGAACTGTAGGCTCTCGTTGCCCGGGGTACCACAGACTCAAGCAACCCCCAGCTTCAGCTTCCCAGGTAGCTGGGATTACAGGCGTGCGACACCACGCCCAACTATTTTTTGGAACTAGGTCTTGCTGCGGGCCCCAAGCGGGACTTGAACTGTGATCCCTAGCCCCGGTCAGTTCATAGGCGGAAGCTTACAGGCACAAGCCACTGTGTCCGACTCCACTAGTCCTTTGACATATACCATTGGCCTTATATGTCCTTTCCCTCTCATAGCAAGAGACATGGAATCAGGGATCCAGTCAAGCAGCACTGACTCATTCATGATCTGCCCATAACCAAGCATGGACCAAGTGTAAGTATCACCTTCCAGTCTAGTAAGGAAGCCCACTTGCACACACATGACACACATAAGGGCAATGACTGTGGAGAGATCAGACACTAAAGTGGAGAGATTAACAATCAGCTTTTTGAAGAAAATAGATTTCTGTGTGGCTTTTAAACAATGGATTAGCCTGATGGAAGCCCACCAAAGGCAAATGGGCTGAGTAGGTGGGGAGAGGCTGGCTGTCTCCAACAGGGGCCATTTTCTGGACAGAAGGCTGCTCAGACCTGGTATCTGGCACTGAAAGGGAAGTAAAAAGGCCAACAGGAAGGCAGGCAGGCTCAGAGACTCTTCTCTCCAGTCCCATGGTGTAAGCACTGAGTTAGCAGAGCTGAAGCTAAACCCCAAGCTCCTCAGTTTTCATTATTGACTTACCAGTGAAATGTGACGATGTGCTGCCTGAACATGGAATTTTCACAATCAACTTGGCAGTTCAGTATGAAATAAAAAACCACAATGTCAGAAGACTATTGTTTTCTTCTGCTTACTTCTGAAAATTCAATATGAAATCAGAATTTTTGACAAAAAAAAAAAAAAACCACTTGGAAATAATACACTGGCAGGTTAAGATTTTGAGAAGACATTTGTTTGAATAGTGCTAAGTTCAGAGACATTTTGTATTTAAGTTTTGAAGCTATTTTATAAAGACTTGAGGAGCTTAAAAAAAAAAAAAAAGCTAATCTAGGCACCACATTTTATAAGGAATAATCCGAAATGACAAGTTTATTCAGTTCAAGGTCATACAATTCACTGAGAAGCAAGCAGGGATTTGCACCCAGAACCATGTCTGGTTCTGTGCTCCTTTCACAACAACACAATTACTCCAGAAAAAAGGTTGTGCTGAACGGTGTCAGTGGACTAAACATTAATAAATGGTTGACTCAGTTGAATTCAAAAGTGTTGACAAATGTAGATTTTACACATGAGAGGGAATGGTGAATGCTGTTTCTTTTATTTTAAACTCCCTTGTATCTGTAAACACATTTTCTCCTGTGTCACTCAACAATTAGGTTATGAAAAGCAAGGATAAGGCAGTGTTTTTCAAACACTGGGTTAATCCAGTTAGCAAGTCACAGCCTGTATTTATTTATTTTTTTAAACAAAACTGAATGCATATTTACTTGAGCTATATTTTCATTTGTCAAATACAAAAACAGATTAATTATTCTTGTTATTGCCTTTACCCAGAATTCACAGGCCAAGAGCAGCTATTTTTCACTGTCATTTAAGTGCAACAGTGGTTTTATGAGCAAACAAATTGTGAAAGGATTCAGTCCAGAGAGGCTGTGAGGGGCACACCTAGCGCTGGCTCTGCTGCCAGCCCTCAGCAGTGCCCCCATGCGGCTGCAGGCAGAAGGGGTCAGGGCAGAGAACTTCCAGAGGTTGAGCCTATTTAGCACTTCATCCTGTAGAGGCTGGGGAGCCAGGAGATAACTGAATGCCACCAGGAAAGGGTTGGGTGATAGTGCCTTTGAGTGAAGACCAAGGTTTGGCAAACCAGGGAGTCACATTACACCTCCCCCTTCCACCCACCCCCCCTCAGGAAACAGGAGGTGAGAACCAAAGAGGAAGGACTGGTTCTAAGCCAGTTAGAGGTCATACTGGGGATGGGGGATTTTTTTAAGCCACAACTTGGTATTGGCTCTAGGAGAGATGGGGACTCATGAAAAGAAGAGGCCCTAATGGGACAAAAGTCAGGGGCACATGTAGACAGACCTATCTCCATACATATTTCTCTAGGTGGGTACCAGGTGTCCTCCCTGAAATATTGCCTTTGTGACACTCAACCAGTCAGACTCTGAACAGGCTACAGCTGGCACATTTTCTCACTGGAGTGCTTAAGAATCTCCAAGGGAGGGCAGGTGGTTTTAATAGCATTTCCAATAAATCTGGAATTTTCTGTTTATCATGCTTTCAATAAGTAAATATAGAAAAGGCAAGCTCAACAATACCTCATTGATGAATGAGTACCCGGGATTTCCAAGGACTGAGGAATCACAATCACCTCTAACTTAGTACAAACCAGTTCCATCAGGCTGCCTTCCTCCTCATGATACTTACTGCCCGTACCACTGCATACTCCCCTGGTTGGCTGTCCTCCAGTTCTAGGCCATTGGTATCAGTAACCTCTCCCGAGAGGTCTCAGTTCAAGAACCTGACCTCACTGCCTCTCTCCTTATTGTCAGCAGACAACTTCACCTCCTACCAACTGTAAAGAATAAATTATAAGAGAGGCGGTCAGTTCCTTACTCTCCATGCCCACACCTGCCATGGTCCCTCATCTACCTTTCTCCTCCTCTCCCTCCTCAAGGATCATGCGCTCCTCATCAGCACCTTTTTTCCTCCATCAGCACAGAAGCCACCTACTTTACATATCTCCTTCTAAGTCCTGATTCTGGACAGGTGGCTCTATGTGCTACCTTCCCTTCTCAGCCCCACCTCTCCCACACCCACTGCACTGTCCACTCCAAAATCACTGCTCTGCTGGAATGGCACTGGTTGAAATTGGCATCGGTTGAAGTGACCTCGCTGCACTAGCCTCATGGCCCCTCAATGTCACTATGCTTCTTGATGAAGCACGGAACTCCTGGCACCCCTTCCTGATCCCCTTCCTTTTGGCTTCTATGCATTCCTCCTGCTTTCCCTTTCCATTCTCTGCTGACCCTCCTCATGCTCCTTTGGGATCCTCTTCTTTCTAGTTTCCAGATGTTGTTTTTACTCCCTCTTAGGCCCTCGGTTCATCTGACAGTATGGACTCCCCCTTACCAACAAGTTGCTTCAGTTACACCTAATGTGATGCTGCACCCAGAATCTAGATCCCCTGAGAGTCTAGTGAATTATCACTAAAGGAGTGGGTCCACAAGGACCTCTCATCCTCATCAAGTAAAGTTCTCTTCCCATCAGTCAGCTCCATTTCAGTCAAGGCCACCATCTTCCATGTGGATGCCCAGGATGGAAATCAGCCATCACCTTGGCTCATGCCTAACCCTAAAGTCAAGATGAAGTTGAATGTATCCTGCCTCCCATATGTTTGCATCCAAATCACCAAAATACCACACACAGTACTCGTATCTCATTTCATCATCAGAAAATGCTGAGGAGGGCACTTGCACTTATTTTCCCAGTGCATCCAGAAGGACTATAAATGAAAGTCCACTAACCATGTCTAATTGTGCCCCCACCCCCCCGCCCCCATCCCATTTCTTCCATGGCAGGCAGCCATGAACTAAGCTGACTTTTCCTTTTTGTTACTAATAAGTAGCAGGACAAAGTTAGGGTTAAACTGAAGGCTGCCAACCCCAGTTACCCCTGATTGTTGCTATTATTACTGATGTCTTGGCATGACTTAGAATAATGTGGGATTTATTTGCATGAATAGACCTGAAATCCCCCCCTTCTTTTAGAAGAAAACAGTATACTTTGACTGAATGTCCAATATCCCATTTCTTACCTGATAGTCAGCCAACTCATCCCCATCCCCCAATTTTAATACTAAAGGTTTATGACTTAAAAAAAAAAAACAAAACCTGTACTCAGACTGAAGTTCTATGAAATTTTCACTGTCTATTCACAACTTCCAGCAAGACTAAAAAGCATTTTTACAGCTAATAAATTCCAGTTTACAAAGGTTAAATCCTCTAAGCTTTGGAACGTCACCAAGATGGGGGCTAGGGATTGTACAAGATGGAACAGTGTTTTTTGTTTTTTTTTTTTTCTTTTAATTCAAAAGCTAACCAGTGACAAAAACAGAACTGAGGTACAAAAAACAGGTCTTCACTTTCCCACAAAGAGATTTGGCCTTTTGGTCTCCAAGCTTTTGGAGCTGAGAGCTATACTTGGCCAAAAGAAGAGCCAAGAGAAGCCTCTGTGCTCTCGAGGAGAGGAGAGATCATCAAACATCCTGTTCTATTTAATAGCTCCAATGATATATATCCAAGTACTTAATGTCAAGTTTTTGAAAAATGTTTGCTTTATTCTGTTAATTAGTCTGAAGTCCAATGTTGGAAGGAAGAGGAAAGGACAGTGCGTTCCAAACTCCCAACTTATCACAGGGAGAAGGAGGAAAGTTTAAAGAAAAAGAGCAGAGAAATCCACCAGTGCTAAGATTACTTTTGTTCATAAATTAAGTGCAAAATAAACTATAAAACAGGATATCTAAAATGACACAGAGCATTTTTGTAAAGCACAATCCTTATGAGAACTCTGGATTTTAGTTAGAAGATCTAGGTTTGCCCGAAACGCCTCTCAAGTCAAGCACCACCAATTATTTCACATGACAACTGTTTCATTTCTGAAGCTACTGACGGCTTGGGTAGAGCAAGGGCTCATTCTCCTGCATGAGGAGGTTTCCATTTGAAAAGGAATGGCATAGAAGGAAGTTCTTAGACAACATGGGATACTAAAGATGACATATCAAGTTTGCTTTCCTGTCCACTATTTTAGACACAGCCATGTCAGGAATCTACACTAAGCAGGATTCATTTCCTAGGAAACAGTTCAGTTTCACTTAACACAAAAGAAACATCTTTATTCTCTGACCATTCCAGACACAAACTTACAGGAGCATGAAAATGGAAAAGAAAACCAAATCATGAGCTCATCACCATATGCATTGCTTTTAAATCTCCCGCCAAAATCCTGAAAATCAAATGCCTGGAAGTTGTTGCTGGGGTGAGTTTGTGGAAAGTGATTACAAGGTCACCAAGAAGCAGTTTGGGGGGCATCTGCATGGAAGATGCTGTGTCGCGTTAAAATTTGGAATGAGAGAACAAAACTTTTATGCAGCACTTAAACCACTTTTTGGCTGAAAATACGTATCTTTAATTTTCCAGCACTGTGCTGGAATTAGCAGAGATTGATTATGTAATCAGAGCATCTAATTACAAAAATACAGAAATGGTATTTCTGAAATTTTGCATTTTCAGTATTGCTTTGGTACATGGTTAGTGACTTAATGAAGTAAGCATTCAATTCCCGGCTCTCCTGCTAATGACAGGGCCACTTTAATATCATCATTGCCTTTCTATTCTCCCTGTGCCACACTAATTTTGCAAATAACACCAAGACTGTAATTTCAAACGCAATTAATCTGATAAGCATGCCACTCCAGCTTGTCAACATGTTGCATATCACACAGAATGCACATCTTTATCAGACACACTGATACTATGCACTGTCTTGTTTATTTACACTTAGTATGTGTCATATATTTATTATACCACAAGGAAAATCCAATAAAACAAAGATGCATAAGGTTGGAAAAAAGAATTGTATAGGTACTGACATATCTGAAGTTCAAGTCCATAGTGTGTCTTGTGTATTTAAGACTGTAAGAAGCACAATATGTATTTAAGCGCTGTGCTGAAATGTTGCCTGCTTTTTTTTTTTAAGTTCAAAGGGTAACAAAATAACCTGGGAACCTTTCAGACATAGAACTTGATATTTTTAAACAAATAAAACTGGAGGACAAAACCCTTATTTTCTGCATGAAGCACCAACGAAGACAAGGGACCTCATTAAACGTCTCAGTGACTCTGGGAGGGGAGCAGGTGCCAACATCCTGGTGTCAGCATGTACTCACAGCCTCTACCCTGCCTGCTCAAATCCCCAAGAAGGCAACAGGGGCAGATAGTTATTGGGATAGCTTACTATAGGGTTAAATATAAAAATACAGCAAAAGATCCAAGATGGGCAGTGGGGAAACCTGGAGGCCTTGCAGCTGGACTGACGGGGTCCAATCCATGCCTCCTCCAATACTTGCTGCCTCATAACCACGAGTAGTCATCTATCTCTTGAGGTCTCAGCTACAAAAACGGAGATAATGACAGTACTCACTGTTCTGAGAACTAAATGACATACTATGACTGAAGTATTTGACAAGAATACCTAGCACATGATAAGGCTCAACAAATACAAACTTTCCCCATTTATGTCATTCCATTTCTGGGTTAATTCTCACAGGCAGTTCCTAGATTAGTTTTTTTATCATCACCTCCTTGGGAAGCTATATATCCAGGGAATACTTTTTATAATGGACATAAAACAAGTGTATACCATGACAGATACTCATGATCAATTGTTCAAAAAAAGGTTAGAAAATGGTTGGTAACCTTATGTTGCATAAAGTAAAAGGATACATTAGCACAGAATCATCTTTTGAAAAAATTTCATGTGCATTTGTAGATATTTAATATGTTTGATTATAATCTTTATATATTGGTATCTGTTTCTATATCTATGGTTGTCCAGAAGTATGTATAACAATTTGTGAGCACTGTGGCTTGAGTGGTGTGATTCTTATTTGTGATTTTAACTTTTCCCCCTTTTGCTCGTCTTTTTTTCCCCTGAATTTTCTACAACCAATGAATATACACTGTATATTTAAATTAAAAAATATGGGAGACCAATATTTTCATAGACACTAATAAACAGAAGCATGGGATGGCGCTCCTGAAACAGTGGAGCAGGTGTGGTATTGACAATATTGCCTCCAGTGCATCAAAGAGAAAGGTCACAGTGGCCAGAGGACTATCCTGGCAGAAAGAAAGTGAATTTGACTAAGCCAATTATAAGCCATGGACCTTGTGAGTCTGACATGAACCCAGATGATACCACTTCAGACCACCTTCATAGCTATCACCCTGATCCAGGACCAGGGTCTGTGTCCTGCAACCCTGTAACAGCCCCCCAACAAGTCTCCAATACTATTTATTAAAGGGTCATCCACCATGTCATCCTTCCACTCAAACCCACGAATGGTTATCTTCCATGATTAAATACCAAAATCCAAGTACTGGTTTACATATATAACTACTTCCATCTCATCTCCCAGTTCTACCCTCTCACCTGCTACCTTCTTCACCAACTCCAGCCCTGTTTTCCCTATAGTTCTCAAACCTAGGTGGTTTGTTCTTATCCCAGGGTCATTATACTAGCTATTCCCTCTCTTTGGAATGCTCTTCCCCCAGTCACCTTCTCACCTCCATCAGGTGACTGTGCACATATATGTCTTCTCACCTAGGTGATTCCCCAATCACTTTATTTAGTTTTGTGGCAACAGCTCCCACTCCACCACACACACACCAATACATACTCTCTATCCTCCTTCCTTGCCTTACTTTCTTGATAGTTTTTTCATGCAACCTTGCTTGGAATTCACCCACTCCATTTATTTATGATCTATCTCTCCAGTAGCTAAAACATAAATTCCACAATAGCAGGTAGTTTTTTATTGCATTGTTCTCAACTGTGTACCTAGTACCTAGAACAGGACCTGGCAAGTAGTAGATATATTGAATAAATATTTGCTGAATTAATAGATAGGATTTAATGGTACCTGACCTTACCTGAGTCATGTAAAGGACACATGGAAAAAAGAACATAAAACAAATTGCTAAGTAATTGGACAGATAAATATGTAGTTGTTGCAATTCTTATTGTTATTGCATTAAAGAAGGTCCCAATCCCAGCAGAAGTAGCCTGAATTAGTCATGCCTCAATTATGGTTCTACACCTCCCTTTATTTTATCTACTCCAGTGCAAAGGTTGGTAACAGAGTTCCTATACCACCAGGATTCCAGGATGAATAAGCTTCACTCAAGGTCAAACCCTACAAATGATGCTCTTAATCACAAATTAGGTTTTTTGTCTTCTCTTGGGGAAGAATAGGACAAGGGGGAGGGGAGATAAAATGGCTAAGAAGAGTGCCTGATTTCCCTTTATAAGGTACCAGAAACATGTTTAACCTCCACCTAACTTAGGGGAGGTTAAGGGGGGTTAGGGGAGGTTAACAAGGACTCTGTCCTTGACCTTTGCTTGGCTCTGATGACATCATCACTTTTCATCTAAGGTGCATTTCTGCATAAACAGTCAATGGAAAAAAGTTCGAGTTCAACTCAGAGATCTCCATCTGGAAACCAAAAGTATACAAAAGACTATTAATTCCAGGAGATGCAGAAAATAGCATGTTTTATTATGACACACCCAGAATCATTTTTGGAGGCACTGAACAGAAATGACAGAGAAGACAAACAAACTCTTTTAAATGCAAATGTCTCACAACCAGTAGAAAACTCAGCTTGAAGACAAATTTACTGACCAATATTTCAATCTGGTTAGAATGAATGTCTAAAACTCCTCTTGATGAGTTTCAAAGAAACAAGCACTTTTGAAGATGACCATGGTGCTTTTCACTTGCAAAACTAACAGTTACCGCAACTAAACTTTAAAGTACTGCCAACCCTGGTGAGGAAGGTAATTAATTTCATTGAGTTGAACACATAAGGGGTTTGAAGTGGATAAAGCTCAATTTTGGGACACCTGAGCTCAGCTACATGCCTGCTGCATTTGGTGAACAGGCAGAGGTGACAGGAAGGCAGTCCTATCACAATCACCTTTCAGTTTTACAAGAGGATTTCCTTCTTGAAACTGTTCTGTCCCTTAAGAAGAAATACATGGCAATATTAGGTTCTATTAAAGATCCTAGCATCAAAGTTGGAAAACTGACCAATGGAAGACTTAATCAGCTTAACTTTAAGATTTTTTTCTTGTCAGCAACATACCAAGTCTAACTTGTTCTCCTCATATCAGTACACCGAGACTGTGTACTGGGAGGAAGAATGAAAGTCAGCCTGAAAGAATCACATGAGTTTCTACAGGAAATTTTCATCTTTCACTTCATGGGAGTAATAAATTAGATGAGAACACTGCATCTCATCGTCATCACCTTTGGCTTCTCTTGTCTGCATTTAAGACAAAATAAACAGGAAACCAAACGTTTTTTACCTGAACTCTCTCCCAGGAGTAACATCACTTTCCCAGGAAAGAGCACACAAGATGGGAACATATTGCAAAGAGCACATTCAGGCAAGCCAGGTTCTTTCTCCTAGGACCCAGTCTGTTCTGTAGGATCCAATCCAAGGTTTTCAGCAGTCATCAAGAAGAATTTTCACCATGAAAGGTGTCTAATAGTTTCTTTAAGCATATGAAATGATTTACTATAGTGAGAGAAAGAGTTACAGATGCAGAAATTATTTATTGTTGACCTGACTTTTTTTTTCACCCCAAAAACAATGTTTTCCTCTTTCCCCCCACTTGCTTTTGACTCCAAAGTGGGTTTGATGTTTTCATCACATACAAGTCAGGAAATCTGGAGTCAATGTTTCAACCACCTCTCCTTCCATCAGTCTCTCACAGAGACTTGCACCTGGCTTAGTGTGCATCAGTGCACCCATTACAGCATGTCATCATTTCAATAAATAGAACTCAAGTGTTACAAGGCAACATCAGGTTCTTGGGAGACACAAGATGTAACATGTGTTAAATTCCTCATTATTCATCTTAGCCTTCTGCCAAAGAGAAGAGAGGATCACTTTTAATATAAACATTACAGGCCTTTCTTGCACTGAGGATCAAGATCAGTATATTTATTTCATTTACCACATGGTCATTTCCCTTCACTGTAAAGGAGATTCAGTGAATATAAGCTATGTTCATACAACATTATGCTTGAGAATTTTAAACAAACGAGTGAGGCAAATCACTTATGGTTTTCATACCAAGCATACCTCTGAAAGGCTCCATATAAACACTCCTTTCAGCTTAGAACACCATACATACTATTATGAGATACTCACTCCAAGTAGAGACACACTGAGTTTCACTGACAGGAAAAGCAGGCCCACGCATTTACACTTCCCTTTCCACACAGGCCCCAGCCTCATTTCCACCACAGAATGAGTACTGGGGAGGTTTAGGGGTTACAGGATTTCCTTAGTTCCTGACAGATTTTGAGTTTGGGGAAGTTATTTAAATTATACTGTACTTGCTCTATCTCAGGAAGAGGTAACAGGAGTGAGAACAAATTTATAGCTGCAGCAAGCAGAAGCATCTAAACGCTAAGCAGTTCCAAATGACTCAAGCTACAAGCACGGAATTAATCTGTCACCTAAATCTTCCAGTCTTACACATGTGCTTTTTCACCTATTCCTCAAATATCAACACCCCCAAAGCTCCTGTTAGAGTGCACCTCCCGGTCTGAGGGAGTCGAATATCCTGTGCATCTCTCACTGCACACAGCGTTCCCCCAGCAGCCTCATAATGCCCTTCTGTGCATTTTTAAAGCCAATACATACTATGAAAATGCTGAACTATAAAGTCGCTGAGCCAAATCACCTGCAGAAAAGACAAACAAGAGTGTCTTTGTCCCAGATGACAAGAAGAAAAAGCACTTTGGTATCTCTCATCTTGCAATTCTCATTCTCAAGTGATGAAACCCTAAATGGAGACGGGTTTCATGAATGCAGCATAAATCTGCCAGATATATAAGGATCTAGTGTCTCAAATGGCCTCTCACACCAAAAATTCCATGGCTGTAACAGTTGAACTGAGAGACCACCAGAGAAGAAGAGAAACAAGAGTAGGTAAAATGAAGTCAGCCCTTTAAAATGAAAAAATGTAGTCAACAAGTGTTGGCAGGGTAGAGGGAAAACAGAACTATTGTGCATTATTAGCAGAAATGCAGAGCGGTCCAGTCCCTATAGAAAACAATATGGAGGGTTCTTGAGATGTTAGACATAGATCTACTATATGATTCAGCAAGCAATTCTAGGCATCTACTTTAAAAAATAAAACACAATTTGAAGGCATATGTGCATTGTGCACAAAAGGAGGAAAAAGGACATGATAATTTTATGGACTATATTATCAGAACAAACTGCCATTCAACAGTGGGTCAAGGGCATGAACAGTCACAGTTACCATTATTGGACACACATACATCTTAGTTTACTGTCAAGGAACTCATACAAAGCTCCACTTTCCAGATCCTAAAATGGAATCAAAACAATTGCATAGAGATGATTTATTAACTTAAGAGGCCTACATTAAGCAAGAGAGACATAAGACTAAAAACATCTTACTCAAACATAGCTATCTTCCTTGTGTTAGAGAAGCATGTGCTCTGTAGGGATTCAACAATAGCCCTCTACACCCACCTCTCAGGTTGCAAATGTTCACTAAACGAGCCTGGTAGACAGATGCAATTGCTCTTTTCTTCAAAAGCAGATTTTTCCAAAAGAACAAATGCTAGTCAACTTGAGATATTAGCTCAATTCTGTAACTGGTTCTCTATATTTTCACTATAGACATTTATTAATTGAACAAATACTACTCTCTAGTGTTTTGGTTTTTTTTTTTTTTTTTTTCTTTCCTAGTGGCTTAAGTTGTACCCAGGCCCAATTAATTTCTTGGTTGGACTGACTTTCCAAATTCTTTTTACATTTACATTTCCAATGATATCAAATTCACTCAGCCCCTAAGGTCACCACCATCTTAGTTTCAAAGCAGATGACTCATCATGATGCTCCTATTATCATGATTTGATGGCAAGAGAGTCCACATACCTGTGGTTTCCAAGCCTCTCTCTGGAGAACCAAACCAGCTCGTGTGTTCTGTCTCTTCCCTGCCAGTCCTCACCCTTCCTTTAATATTCACTTAGTATTGCACTGATAGAATGATTCCATGAGGTACCCTGATGAGAAAATGGGTATCTCTGATACCATATCTTTCCTACGTAATTCATCTGCTAATGATTCAAGCACTCTCTGCATGTATACTAATCACCTCCTCATGAAAAGGTGTTTGTAATACCGCACTGAACATGTTATAAATTACTTTCAATCACACCATTTCACCAATCTGCCAACAATGCAAAATAAACATTAACTCATTTCATGCAAGGAAACTAAGGTTTGCGCACATCCACTAATCTGTCTCAGATAATAAAGTAAGCAGGTGCCTGACTTGCTCAAACTATTAATCAGTGGCTCAATCACAACTTCTTGCATTCTTCACTCTGTCTCTGCCAAAACCACTGGGTATCAATCATGAGGAATCAATAGGTAAGGTAGAGGATGCATTCCTTGCCTCCTCTGCTGAAGTCCAAACTGGGCCAAAAAGTAGAGAGAAGCAGTGAGGCCAAAAAGGGGCAAGCCTGTAAAATGGCCTGAGTAGACTGAACACAGGTAGGTTCCAACGAGAAGTTAGCAGGAAAGAACCTAGAATGAAGCTGCAAAGGTTAAATTACAAAATATGTTAGGAAATTTTTCAGGAACACTTGCACACCACACGTTAATCAGTGAAAAGGAAAACACCCATTTGACTCTTGAATACTTAAGACTTTAAAAAGAAGCATGATTAACAGAAAAAAAATTCTGCAAAGAATTATAATTAGAAAGGTTAAAAAAAAAAAACGAGAGCAAGGAATCTGAGATTCTCAGGTGAAGAAGGTGGAGTTTTGTCAACAGGAAGGAAAGAGGACACACTTTCTACCCCACATGCCTGGCCGCAGAGCTGATAGCTCAGTTACCTGAAATCACTCACATCTCTCAGCCTTGCTTGGCAGGACCATATAACTGCACATAAAAATGTGTTTACTTTATTTTTGTGAAGAGTATGGCAGAAAATACAAACAGTAATACAGTGGTTTTTTGTTTTTGCATTTTTAATTGAGCGGGGGAATGCTTGAGATCTAGTTGACCACATAGCCTATCAATCTGATTTTTCTCACCTACAACTTCCCAAAGCTCCTACTGCAGCAAACAACTACATCTAGTTGAGGAAACGTAGGGAATCAAGAGTCAATCTTGTCCTAGTCTGTTTGATAACAATCCATGTATCACAGTATTCAAAAGTCACAGACAGAGGATATTCTGTTGTTTTTATGTTTAGTTAAATGTTGATAAAATGAAATTCAATAAATACATCTTGCACATTTATTCTAGATCTGCCTATATCCATGCCAACTCTGATTACAGGCAAAGCAACAGAGAAAATAGTCATTTGCTTTCATGATTTTACTATCTGACTACTGAAGATTTTCCCCATACAGTTTTGTTCTTAAATTTTATTTATTTGCTTTCTCGTTGGTTTATTTATTCATTCATTCAGTATATAAGAGTTTCTTAGATGCAATACAGGTTTTATGACAAAATATAAAATGAGGGCTTTATATTTTATTATTCCTCCTTGCTATGGGATACCTAGAGTTGAATAAATTGAAGTACTGCTTTGAGGCGATTCCTCACTCATAGAAGAGGGATAATGGAATCAACCCTTTATCTCATACAGTGGTTTTTTGAAAGCCGAGTGTAGGAATGACTTTGTGCTCTGCAGAGGGGTAACCACATTTCTGCAAGTATCTGAATTCATGGTAGAAAGAAAACATGGATACAGCTACCAATATATTTGACCCTGAATTGTGTGGATATTATAACGCATCTAATTTTTACTTATTCCAACTCTAGAGTTCTTAATTGTAAGCTGCTCTTGTTCTAAGAGCTTAACTGGTGGAAATGTCCCAAACCTATGATTTTCTGATCTCAGTGTGTCATCATCTCCGCCTAGTTGGTGACAGAAAAGTGACTGACAGTTTCATAAAAAAGTACTGTACTATTAGGGAAAAACCATTTGAAAGAAGCAGTCTATAAGTTGGCAACTGAAAGCAACCAAAACTTAGTAAGGAGACATCACTCATATAACAACGGAGGACAGTTTTATTAGTTTCATTCAATGAAGCAAAACTTGGACCAAAAAGCTCATTATTCAAACCACATGCTGATTTTGTAATGTTCACTTCACTGATGAACTATTTCAATTTTTATTTTGAATATATAAAATAAAGCAGGCAAATCACTAGGCTAATAAAGATGCCCTTGAGGTGTGTAGTTTTTTTTAAAAATTGATAGTAGGAAACTTGTGGTCAAAAATTTGCCAAAAGCATTTTTTCTTCTTAATCATGTGATAAAGAAGTGCATTATAGGTATAAGGCAAGATCTAGTAGAAGTAGCAATGGAATTATCCTTTGAAAATTATTAGGCCTAGCATGAATTATATGGTCATAAGGCATCAAAGCACTGTGTTTATGCATCCTGGACAAGAATGAAGGCTGGTCCTCAAGGTGAGCAGTGCAGCCAGGTGGTGGAGCAGGGAAGGCTGAACTACGCAGATACTGAAAAAGGCAAGCATCACTGGTGAGAAGAAATGCAGCAGGGTGGCCCTAGGAGAAGATGAGTGCAGAACTTGGTGCCCAGAAAGATTCAGACTGGGACACAATCCTAAAGGGGAATGGCTGTTGGGAGGAGGCAGAGTCCTCCGATGTGTACTTTCCCAGCTCTGAGTCCAGCTCAGTGCATTATTGCTCTCCAAACAAAGCAGTATAAGCTTGAGGGGTCTGTTTCTGACACCTCATATAGAAAGAACAAGAGTGTCTTAGGGATGGAAAAGCTCATCACTTCCATTCACAAACAAGGAGACTCAGGACCTAGGAGGCAGAGTGATCACTCATGGGCTTAACTATGGTAAACTCAGTTCTGCAACCCATAAGCCTCACCACTTACCCAACTATTCCTTGCTCCTCCCTTCCTCAGATGGGGAGAAGCGCCGATCAGAAGTCACTGCCCACCTCTGTAGCCATAGGGTTTTCATTTGATGATTTGATGCTAGGGAGCTGCAAAAGACAATCACTTTTCCCATAATGTCCTAGTTATAAAATGCACCACAGGCACTCTGTTCAAGGTACAGGCAGTCATTCCTCTCTTATTATGCTCAAAGCCCAGGAAGTGCTTATAATCTCATTCTACTGGGAAAAAAACAAGGCTCAGAGAGGTGCCAGAACTAGTCCAAGCTCACACCACTAGGTTAACAGTCAATCCTGGGTTCAGGCTACATTTTCAGTCCTTGAAGACTGCATTCTCTACCACCTCAATGTTGTGCTGGAGAAAGAGCTCTTCATTCAAATGCTTATGACAATCATGCCAGAAACTTTGCCTGGCAAAAATACTGGAATCATCAGATAAAAAATAAATGGATTCTGGTAAGGAAACTTCTAAAATCTGGGTATTGGAAAGGCCATTTCATTTACTTAGCTAAAGACAGTTCTTATAAAACTCCAGATTTTTCTTTGGAAAACTCTGCTCCATACATCTTGGTTGTTCTATTAACTTTTTCAAACAGAGGACAACAGAACTCCTAACCAACAGGAATGACTTTCCACAGAGAGTCATGGAAGTCAGGACCTTTAACAGGGTGGTGGTCTATTCCATTATTACAGCGTGGCCTTTTTGTGGCTGGTCAGCCTCCACTGGTGCCTTCACCTTCTGGCAGCCACCTGCCACCTTTACCTTCTGGAAACTTGGGCACCAGGCCAGTGTAGAGCTCTCTGTTCTCTCACTGAACACAAAACCTCTCATCCTCTAGTCTAAACACAACCCTGAAGAACGGGACTCCCTCCTGTTTGCTGCTGGGGACCACTTTGCAGTTTGTAATCCTTTGTAGAGAGACTGGTTTGCTAAAAACCAGAAAGCCAGAATATTCCAAAGTGGCCTACTCTTAACAAGTGGGAGACCTACAGGGTTTAAGCCTGCTTTCCTCAAGATCCAAGCCAAATGGTGTGCGCTTGAAAATAAACACAAGCTGCCCACAGATCTGAGGCATACAGCAGTGGCGGGCGGGAGAGGGGCCAAGACAGGGAGGGAAAAGCACAAGGACTGTGATGATGGACCACCAGTGCTGTGGTAGCAGGAGAAATACAGCAACTACACCTGAGAAGTCAAATATTGAACAAAACTAACAACAATGTAAGATAATTTATATATATTAAAAAACCACATACACCCACAAGTAAACTCACTTGCCTGGCAACTATTTTGGAGTTTTCTTATTGGCAGTTTCAGGTTCTGGGTATACAGAAATGAATCCACTATGGGTTTTACCCTTGAAGACAACAACCTTGAAGAGATTAACGGCAGTATTTGGTGATAAGTGTGAGCACACACAGGTAACACAAATACTATACGGAACGGGACAGCAGAACTAGGGAAGCTTCATTAAAGAAGGGTCACATAAACCGCAGGAACTTCCGAGGCAAGGACACAGAGGCTCAGCAAGATACCAGCAGAAGTATTATGGGTTCACATTTATGGAAGAGGCCTGAAATCCAGGGAAGGAGTCTATCAGCAAGGAAGTGGGGAAGCAGTAAAGGCATCTGAGACTCTAAGGGATTTATTACAGGCATCCAGGAGTCTAAAGCAGGGAGATGGCATGCTTAGCTTTTGTTTATTTTAAAGAAAATAAGTCTGGCAGACAAGCCATGTGACAAAAGTCGTCTTCTATGCTGCATAAAATAAAAGTAAAATGTAAGTCACAGAGCCATATATGTATCTTCATTTCCATATTCAAAGAAAAAGCAAGTAAAATTAATAAGAAATCATAATCTCCCAATTGCAAGCTATAGTTAATACAGTGTGGAGTCAACATTTTAAAAATTACTACTAAAACAGTAATTTACTTTCTTTTACTTCTCATGCTGAGTCCTCTAAATCCAGCACACATACAGGACACCTCAAGTTAGTGAGCCACATTTCAATTGCTCAAAGGCCAGAGGTGGCTAGAGATTATCATAGTGGAGAAATTAGCTCTAAATAAATCAAATGAAAGATCCCTGAGGAGAGAACAGTCAGGAGTTCCAACAAGAGATGATAAAAGTCTGTGTGGATATTTCCAGCCCATGTACATATTCTGTGGAAATTTCATTTCAAAAGCAAGCAACTATTTTTTCAAAAAAATAACTCACATGGTTCAAAAACAAAAATATAATAGGGTAAACTTTTTGGAGATTTCTCCCACCCTTTTTCTCCCTCCCCAACCCCAGTCACTTACCGGGAGGTAACCATTTTTAATGTTTCATTTGTTTTCCTTCAATGTTTCTCCATGCAGACAAGCAGATGTGAATGCACACTCATATCTTGTCCCCTTACTATGCCAAAGGTAGCACATTCTACAATCGAGTCTACTTCTTTTTTCACTGATCCTTGTTAAAAGCTACACAATACTCAATTGTCTGAGTGGATCACAGTTTATTTCACCAGTCTCCTACTAATGGATATTTGAATGGTTTCCAATCTTTCCTATTACAAACAATGACCTAATGAAAATCCTCCTTTAAACATCAGTGCATATGTATTCAGATGTATCTGTAGGGAAAATTATCAGAGTCAGACTGCTGGGTCAAAGGGTAACTCTATCTGTAATCTTGACAGACACTGCCAAACTGGCCTTAGAAGGGGTATGCTACTTTGTACTCTGACAAGCAGCAAAGCGACATTTTTTTCACATCTGGTCAACAATATACCATTGTCAGACTTTAAAAATTTTGCCTATTTGATGAAGTTAGAACCTCACCAAAGTTTACATGTGCATTTTTCTTATTAAGCCTGATTCAGAAGACTTTTTTCCTTAGGTTCTAAGATAATTTCTGTTGCTTATTAATATGTTCATATCCTTTGCTTATTTTTCTGTTGGTCTGCCAGTAGTTTTCTTATTCATTCGCAGGAACTCTTTGTACAGCTGTTAGCTCTGTCCACTACAATTTTTTTTCCTGATTGCCATGTGCTTTTTATCAGCTAACATTTTTAAACTTAACCAAATTTATCAGTTTTTTTTCTCTTATGATTTCTGAATGTGGGGTTTTTTATTAAAGCCTTATATAAGAGAATTTACCAGGTTTTCTTCTAGTCCTATTCTGATTTTAAGCAAATATATATACTAACATTTTTAAATCCTTGTTAAAAATCGTACTTTTCACTTTTTCAACTGAGCTAGAACAGAAATTTTATGAACTGCCTTTCTGATTTTCTCCCTCTTTGTCATAATTCTTCTGAATATCACATTGCTCATCATATATAATAACTAATTGAGATGGAGTTTATCTGAATGATGACGTTTAGAACTAACCTTTTCTCCCAATAACTACTTCTCCATTACACCTTAACATAATACTCATTTATCATTATCCCTCTGGAGATATAATTCCAAAGTACCTTTTCTAAAATCTGTATAGACAGCAACCTGGACTTTCTTTCATAAGCTTGTACTAATTCTTTGGTACCACACTAATTTTGGACACTACAAACGCAAATACAAGTGACACTATTCAATTACTGATGCGAACTGCCAAGTTTGTGAAACTATTTATTCAACAGTCTTTACATTTATATCATCACCAATATCTTTTAACTGAGGAGATATACAGCACACTTTAGAAGTTTATCATTTGGATGCGTTAATTTGTTTTTCACATTTAATATGTTTTAAAAAGCAAACAAAACAACACAAAAGTTTGACAAAACTCTCATCAATGAGAGAATTCTGATTTATTCAAGTGCATTTTATAGGATCACCACTGAGATATTTGAAATATTTACAAAAAGAAAGGGGAAGGAAAACAGAAAGCTTAATACCCGGTTAATCTTAGCTAGAAAAATGAAAAATGACATTTGAGCTTTCATAAATATAAATAAAATATGTGATACTGCACAAAGTTGTGTATGTAATAATCCTATTTTCAGCACTAATTTTAGTCCTGAGCATAAAAAAGGTATTTTTACAAGAATTTAACTTTTCAATCATTTATATTCAAAAGTGCCTGGTAAGGCCAGGCACGGTGGCTTGTACCTGTAAGCTTCAGGCTATGAAGTGGCTGGGGCTAAGGATCGCAGTTTGAGTCCTGCCTGGGGCCCATAGCGAAACCTAGTTCCAAAAAAAATAGCTGGGTGTGGTGGCGCGTGCCTGTAATCCCAGCTACCTGGGAAGCTGAGGCTGGGGACTACTTGAGTCTGTGGTACCCCGGGCAATGAGAGCCTGTGGTTCCACGGGCAAAAAGAGCGAGACCTAGTCTCAAAAAAACCCCAAAAAACCAAAAGTGTCTGGTAAACTGAAAATTTTTAAGTGGAAGTAATTAATGCTCTTTTAGCTAAATATTCATCTATATATTCTATATTGCCATCCTTCAAGTTTTATTCAACCAATGCATATTGTACATATTTTCCTGCCATTTGAGGTTATAAAATTAGTAATTATAGTTCTCAAGAGTAGTTTACACATAGATACCACACTTACAAGCAGTATATCCTCTCAAAACAGTAAGGAGATCAATTTGCTACAGAGGAGGCATCAGGTATTAAACACAAATGATAAAGTTTTGCAAAGCAGGTGATAGTACCAGAAAGATAACCGTGACAACAAAATGATCCTACATAGAAATACAGGTTATGCTGGGGAACTGGGTCTGAAGCTTTTCTAGATGTGACAAAGCCCTTGGTGATGCTTCTGAAAGAAACAGAGCTGAAGTGAAGGCCAACAGCTTTGGGAACAGAGTTGCAGTCAGGCAAGTAGTGGGGTGCCCTAGTGTCTCTTCTCTTCTGTACCCCAAGCTGCTGCTTTCCTAGTCAACCTGCAGGCTTGTAAGATCAACTTACAGACCAGATCGCCAGTTCTGAGACCAGGCTCATAAGTGTCAGTATTTGCAAGTCTCTAATGGAGAGCATACTCTCCCCCACCCTATCATCATACCTAAGCATCTCAAACTAATTCCTGATGCCCACTGCCCTCCCCACTGGAAAAACCCTACCTTGCATCCCCTGCATCAAGAATATTTTCATATTCCATTTGATTAGATTTCTTACACCTTTTATTGTGGTGTTTTCTGACTCCCTTTACATCCTACAATAGCCATCCACCAAGTCTTTTTTGTGATGTCCCCATTTTTGCTCTTCCTTTTGTTTCCAAGGTCAGTTATCCACTTCAGACCCTCCTCATAACTCTGGGCCTACCAATCTCTCAAGTTATTTCCACAGTTCTTTACTCTTCTACTTGCATCAATTCTATCCTAAAAGGCACCTTCTCCAGTGGATCTCTGTTATTCACATGACAGCTTGAAATCACATCACTATTCATTCACTCAACAAATACTGGATGGGGGTCTCATACTAAAATGCATCAGGAATTATTTTAGGTATTTGGGAAACACCAATAACCGACAAAAACTCTTGCTTAGCTTTGTCTTTAACCTGTCTTCTGCCTGACTTCATCTCATTTGCCCCTAGATGATTATAAATATTTTCTACAAACAAATCTGAATCAGAAGTTTTATTCTGGTATTTTTATAGGGCTATAAAAAACAAGCCTCTGCTATGTGCTGAATAATAAGACAGATATAATCGTCTCCATTTGTCCCACTTCTAGCCTTTCTTCACTTTCTTGCTCCAAATGCCTTCTCCTTTCAACCCTACCTGTTCTGAAATATGCAATTCAAACCCTCCAGCCACCAATTTCCAATTCAAATCCTCCAAACTCCACAAAGACTCCTGGACACCCATGAGTCCCTTTCTGTTTCCTAACATTAACTTATAAAAGTGCTTATGGTTTTTATGGTTTTTTGTGGTTTGTTTTGCTTTGTTTTACTTTTCATGAGTGAAAGGAAACTCCCTAATTAGAGTAGATGTCTTTGAGGACCAGATGGTTGTTCCCTTCTTTGCACTCCCTAGAATTCTGAAGTCACAGAACATCCCAGCCAAAGGGAAGCTGGTACCAGTTCATCAAACTCTTCCTGCTGCTTAAGGACCTTGAGGCATAGCAAGGTGACATCACAGCATGAAGTTCTACAAAAATTGAGTAACTATGAAGACACACTGATCAGCATCCTTCTCTGTCCCTGGAGATGGAAGAAGATGTGTGAACTGCTCCTTTCCCCAGGGAATTCACACATGAGCTCCTAAGCTGTCAGATGATCTGCTGAGAGCTACTACTACACATTTGGGTCTGAAGAGTCTGGAAAAGTCACCCCAATGGAGGACTGCTCTGCACAGTTACCTCTTTCTAGTACCCCTTTCTTCCTGCTTTGTGAGACCTCGGTGATATAAAGCTGAAATAAACTGAGCCAATGGATTTTCCAGATGCTCTCTCCTCACAGACAGACCCCACTAAATCAAGGCCTTCCCTTTTCCTACTTATCAATGCTTTGCCCTTCCTCTTCTGTTGGGAGCCAGGGAGCACTCTGAAAGAGGTAGGTGCTAACTGCAGGAGTGCCCAGATAGGGTAAACACACAATTAAACGTATCTACACCTGTAAAATAAGACTAAGCCTGTGAGATGGACACATTGTGCTTGGAAAAGGTTGGTAAGGAAGTTATCTACAAAACTGAGATGTTGCATGATGTGTAAATGCCTGAATTTTTAACATGAGCTTCATTCAATTTCCCTGTGTTCATGTGATCTTTACCACTAATACAAGCTCTACCGTGGGTGTGTGGTCACGATTCATTCATTCCTGTGTCTACACAATTCATTCCATTCCTGTGTCTACTGAAATGGCCATGGGCACTCAATAATGTTTGCTGAGTCTCTTGAAAGTGAAAGCCCAGTTTACTTGCTTGAGCTGAAAAAATCAAATTTAACAGAAGTGTGATCATACACATATGGTCAAAGTAGATAAAAGTGTCCCATGTTTGCACATTTCTCGGTGGGATCCAGAAGAACTGGTAGTACTTAAATGGCCCCGATTATGAAGTCCATGTTCACCAAATTCAGTTGAGGTAACTGTCCATCACGAGGCAGCTGCCCCATTATTCACAAGTCAATCTGTGCCCTCACTGTAACAAGGACCCTTCAATGTTACATCTTTGAATGTATATCAAACCTCGGGGCCCACAAGCAGTTCTCTCCCAAGTTAGGATCGCCAAGATCCCATGGATCTAGAGAATAGTTTGGTGGCAACAGTCACATGGGAAGAAAACCTTGGTTTTCAAGATCAAAGTATATTCTTTACATTTATAAAACAAAACAAAACAAAACAAAAAATTTTGGCATACAAAGACTACTGACCTAACAGCAGTCAGCAAGTAATCTTATTTTTGTTTTAAGTAGATTTGTTAAAAGCAAATAAATAAATAAATAAACTCCAACTTTAACTCTTCCTCTATCTGATTTTAACTTTTTTTGGGAGAAAGAAACAAATATTTAGGCCTGAGCCAAAACCAAAGGGCGTGCAAGTTCTTCTATTAGAGATGCAGCTGCCAGTGTCTTTTCTAATGTGCTCCTGACCTAGCGGCCTGCGTTTGTTCTCATTCCTCCCCTGCAGACACAACAGCTTCTACCCTTCCAGACTGCCTACCACATCTGGAACACGTGTAGCCTGAACTCTGACTACAAGAACTAGGCCACCGTGACCTAGGTCAGCTGAACAGTAACTGCTGACCCAGATCATGGTCTGGAGTTCGCTCTGATCAAGCTGGGCCTGGTTAGCTAGGCATTTAGGGTGTGGCTAGATTGATGAATAGGGTGGGGAACCACCAAGCCTGAGATGTCAGTATTCAGCTTGCCTTCCACTGGCCCCTGCACCTGAACAGGTGTAACACTACTGTGTGACTGCTTCTCAGGTTAGGGAGGCAATCAGCAGCACCTTCCACCTCGTAATGCAGCATTTGTTCGTTTTTTGTTGTTCATTTAACTTATTGACTCATTCGTTCTATATTTAATGAGCCCTGTATAGGTATAAACAGATCCATCTCATTAATGTATATTTAGCGAATGCCTAGTTAGCCTGAATCCACTGAAGTTTAGACTTCCATTAACTGAAATGTTGGGGTTTCTTCATATAAGTGATATTTCAGCCACACTGAATAAATACACAGTTACTGAGAGTCTATCTAAAATTGCTCCTCCTGCTTCTCTACCAGGAGAAATCAATTTTATTTACACTGAAACAGATGTCATTTCCCTAGGAAGCATTTCCCAACTTTCCTAGTCTTCTCAAAAGGGTTTCCAACTATTCCCACCCACCACACCCTCTCCTTTACTTTTTTCTTTACCTACACCTCTTTTCTCAGTTCCTACCTTCAATGTTAGCTCCTTTCTACCCTAGGAACTTGGCACATGAGGTACACAATCCAACTCAGGACTACTCCCAACCCTACTGCTCATCCCTTCATTGGAGCAAATTTCACCCATCAGACCCCATTTGAATCAAGGATGTCATCCCAGCTTATTTCCATCATTCACATTCACAGTCTTATAAGAAGTTGTTCTGTTAGAACTGCAATATTACTTTATTAAAATCTATGTTCTCACAAGGATCATGACAATTTCTATTTATCTTTTTAACCATAATGACCAGCATAGTGGCACATGGTAGATACTCAGAATTAGCTGAGAAAATAAAAGACCTTCTCTTCAGTATTTGTATCACAAATTACAGTTGCCCTTTTGTGTGTTAGTCCCAAAGTCTGGTCCATTCTAGCGGTCTCAGAGTCAGATACTTCTATCATTCATTGAAAATAGACACTCATCTCTACCACCTACAACTAGTAGCAAAGGCAGGTGAAAACAAGGATACTAAGGTGCTGAGGTTGGTGGCCTACATACATGACTGAGAGCAGAAAAAAAAAATGGCCTTGGTTGAAAAGCTCGAAAAAAATAACAAAAATAAAAGGGGTAGGGTGTTAGTACTACTGAGTGTCTCTGATCAATTCTAACCCAACCACAAAAGTCATAACCAACAACCTGACTTCCTGACTTCTTTTTAGTTGATGTTTCAGCCATGTTTGACCACCAAGTAGGACCCATACCAAGAGAATCAAGGACAGTAAGGTGTGATACCAGCTTCTTAGCACCCATTACTGGTGAACTGTTGAGTCAATAACATGATGTCCTAAACATCAGTACCTTTTAATGTGACTTTATTTGAAGACCTGATCTCTAAAGAGGTGATCAAGAAGGCCTTGACTTAGGGAGAAGATAGTCAACTACAATCTAAGGAAAGAGACTTCAAAGAAAACTAACCTCTTAACCTCCAGAACAGTGAGCAAATTAACTTCTATTATTTAAGCAAACTAGACTGAGACATTATTATAGCTGCCCTAGCAACTAACACAGTGCCCAAGCAATGTCTGAGGAAAAGGTAAAGAGTATTTGCCAAGTATCTCTCTACAATTCTGGGTATTATTTCTCCCCCAGTGCCACCATTTCTTGACAAGTGAGGATACTGAGGAACAAGAACTACAGAGGGGCTGAACCGGAGTATGACTCCAGGGATATGTGTTTACAAATTTCATGCCCTTTGCACTATACCTTCAGATTCAACCAGACCAAATGAAAGCAGATTCTAATTCCCTTTATTTAGCATTAGAAAATGGGAGCGACCACCATTTTAGCTAAGTTAAAGAACGAGATATATTTGTATGCATCACCCAAACAAAGTGACTAAAATCTGTGGGACTGATGTGAATAGGAACTAATTTTGCATTTTAATGAGCATCTTGACCAGATCAATACTATGAAAGACTATAAAATGCTAAACTATAAAAAGTCATTACAATTTAAATGTAACTGCCTGGATGATTGGTTCAAAGAGACACTTATAGTAGCTAAAAATGTATTTTCTCTTCCTAAGAGGAGACTATTATGTAGAGCAAATCTTGAAAATTTTAATCACACTGCATAAAGGACAGAACCTGGTCTAGCCTATAAACCATGGAAAAGCAAAGAGAAACAAAATGCAGCTGAATGCTTAATCAGCTGTCTGTCACTTTCTGAATAGTGACTAATATTCTAATTATTAGTCGCCGCATTGAAAAGGTGCAATTATGGAACAGGGTAGATTGCTTTAGTTTTTTTTGTTGTTGTTGTTAACCTACAATTTGTAAAGCCTTCACAAAAATATGATTTAAGTCCCCCTAAGTTACAGAGGAAAACCTGATTAATAGTTAAAAATCAGTTGTCGTTCCCTGGCCCCCCACCATTAAAAAAAAAAAAGCTTTGAAGTTGTATTGACAGATATGACTAACAACTGTAATCACAGAAATAAATTGAGTAAAACGATAATTTATCTGTCACAATTTTCTGAGGGAGAAAAGTACAGCACAAGCAGCTGAATTGGGAAGTTAAATGAAAGCAAAGAGAGAACCCAGTTTTTAATGAAATGTGGAGCATTATTAATTGGTTCCCTAGCAACAGCCAGGCTAAAATTACTTAACATGTCTGCTCAATCAGATTCAAGTATGAATGTTATCCCTTAAATGTTGATTATAGTTGGTCTTTTCAGATGCAAATGCAATGTGTAAAGTGAATGTAAATGTTGACAATGCTAATGTAAAAAAAACCTCTCCATTAACATCATTCCTGTGTTCAAAGCACCAAAGAGAGGACCTTCCCTAGGGAAAAAATCGCAAGGTTGTCCTTGGGTTGCTGGTCTTGTCTGCTATCTTCCTTCACCTGTCCTTCCCAGCTCACCTTACCACTGCCCTAGCCCCAATGCCTGCACTGGCGGTGGCTAACAAAATATTACTGGGCCATGCTAAATTCCATTACAATTATTTCTTTTTGGTGCTAAATGATGACTGGATAATGCTTTCAGGTTAGTGTTTAATCAAATGATGCTAGGGACTTGCCAACCCAAGACTAACGTTGGGACAAGCATGGTTTTGCAAAGAAACTGCACCTGTAGATGATTTCATCAGAACCCAAGTAGAAAAATTCCCTTCAAGATTGCCTAATAAGGCACTCTTCATCAACTACTCTGGCCTCATGCTGCATTTATAAGAAGTTAGAGAAAAACAGTGTTTCATAGGTAATAGAGGTACCCAGAAGACGTGCCTCTAGGGGCATAAATGCAGCCCCTGCACAGTCACAATAGGGCTACAAAGCCACTTTAATAACAGCACTTCAAGTAAAAGCAACATGCTTATTACTCTTGTTTTCACTCGGTCATGCAATGCACATTCACTGCACAACCACAAATTGTCAGAAATGATCAGGATGCTGTAGCCAGAGCAATCAATATGAACTTCACCAGTCTTAGAACAGAGAAGAGACCAATAAATCAAGAAACTATTTATAAACAATAAAAGTTCAGATATTAATGAAAAATAGGGAGAAACAAGCAGCTTAAGGATGGATAGATATTGGGATAGGCCTCTCACAGTGTCTTCTTTGGCACAGAGCGAAAAGGAAAGAAACAAACTGGAAATGGTGGGGAAAGCAAGAATATACCCTGGAGCAAGAAAGAGCTCAGAATAGCATGGGGGGGGGGGCAAGAATAACTAGGAAGAGGGAAAGTGCATATGTTGGGGGGAGAAATGCAACTTTGAGTTAACTTCTTAGGCTACCTTCCAATAAGGTTCTGTCCCTATATCCCTGCCTGATGGTATTATGGGGATGGGATTTTCTCTAGGTATACCTTAAGGGTATACTTCAGGATTAAAAGATACAGAAAAAGGCTGCCATACGTGCAAGGTAAGAGACACACCATCTATGGAACCTACAAGATCCTTTCCTCTCCAGTCCCTTCCTAACTCCTAATAACTTGCCCAGTCAGCTGGAAATTGCATTCTTGAATTGATTTCCCCTAGAGCAGGTAGGATCATCACAGCTCTCCATCCAAAGCAGCAGGTCTCTTTTTGCCCTCTAGAGGAGAAATTCACCAAAGAGCACTAGGTGTAGCTAAAACCAGACAAGATGCTATTTAGAGACTTTCATTAGACGGCAACAGTGCAAGAAAGGAGAATTTAGTCCAGAACCTTGAGGCAAGCTAGGAGGTCAAATTCAAGGGTAGGTCCACAAGGCATGGAGGAGGAGGGCAGCATCACAGCTTGTTCTGGGTTGGCTGTGCCCAGGTAAGTACAGAAGTATAACTTTCCAACTTTTACAGTTTCCAGGAAACTGTAACATAATCACTATCAGGATCTAATGCACCTTATGGTCAGTGAGGTGGGCCAAAAAATCTCCAGTCCTTTTTCAGTCCACCTGTTCAACAGGACTTGAAACAACTCACTCTACTGGCTCACAATTTCTGTTACGTATGCTGTCTCAGCAGGGGGTTTTCTGGTCAAACTACCAGCCTGTGAAACTCCAAGGGTTGAGAATAGACCAACATTTTTCCAGGAAGTGGTCAACAGTTCAAGACTCCAAAAAGTTCTGAAGTTTATTGATGAAAGCAATTGACAATGATTCTGCATACAGCTCCATACCAGGCCAAGAACCTCTAGCCTAACCATTTAAGTGTTGGGTCAAGGAGAAATGAATAAATTCTTCTTCCCAAGTGTCAAGTTTTTGTCTTAGGAATTATACTTTAAGCTTTTAAAAGTGCCTATTAAATGCAAATGACCCTAAAAGAAACGTGTAAAACCTTAGAAATAACTCACCTGGAGATGGGGTGGGACTGTGAGCATTTTGGACACACAGATACCCAGAGCAATCTGAGAAAGTACATTCATGTGTCCTTATCTCTCCGGCCTACAATGAACCCACTTTGGGAATGGCATAGCTTGTGATGCAGTTACCATGCCTGACAGAACACCACAACATTTCACCAGACCTTGTTTTGGTTCATATTTAAATTACCTCTAAACCTTTAAAGACATTTAAAGAGAAACATCACCAGGATTTTATTTATTTAGGCTGAGAGTCTAAAAAAAGAAAAGTGCCAAACAGTTTAGTTTCATCAAAGTGGAGGTGTCAAAAAAGAAAGGAAAAAACAACATGGCCCAATATTCAATTAGAAAGAGGGTCACCCTCTCATCACAGTTCAAGATTATAGCACATTCTGAACGCAAAAGCAAACAAACTGTACATGTGACAACAGTAATTAATAGTCAGAGAAACATCATATAGGCCTGTGGTTCTTGAATCAGCATCAGTAACATCTGGGAAATTATAAGAAATGCACATTCATAGGTCTGGGCTCACTCTCACCAGTTTAGAAATCTGGCAGTGGGCCCAGCAGTCTGTGTTCTAACAAGCCCTCCAGGTGCTTCTAATATGCTGAATATGAGCACCATCTTCTGAGGCCAAGATGGTGTGCCTGAGTTTATACTTAGCACAAAATTGCTGCAAATTACTTCAATCAACAGGAAACCAAGGATAGTTGCACTGTACCTTCAGCACAATGGCATGCATTCAAAATAAATAAATGAATTGTGTGAATTTCTTACATAGTAACTTTTTCCAAAGAATGCTTAGAACACAAGATGCTGATTTACTGATTTCTTAAGATAACCAATTGTTCCGGCTAAGAGAGAAATGAAAAGAAAGCTATTCTTTAGGGAAATTCAGTTTAGTGTACCCTTCAGAGAGAAACTGAGAAGTGCTGAGTTCTCTGACCTAATGTTAGTTTCTCTTCCTTGGCCATCCCAGGCTCCACGTGGAATAAAAGGAGTTCCTGAGAGCAGAAGAGTGTCTCACAGAAGGACTCACTGCAGTATCACCCAAACCCCCCCCCCAGTTGAATGGATGACTCTCTCCAATTCTTACAGTTCAGAAAGAATATTTAATTTTCTGAGTTACTGACACTAAAGTGGATGCTATGCAGACATATGTTTATTAAAAACTTTGAAGATGAATAAAAGAAGATGAATAAAATATCACCAAATGATAAATGAACGCAAGGAAAAAATCGACCTTCGGTGAATGTCAAATTTAACTGTGCATCAGAAACACTAATGATGCTTATGGTGATAAAAATGCAGATTTCTTAGCATATACATTTCATTTCACTTAGTATGAGCTGGGGTTGAGCATCTGGCCTTTTTTTAGTTTTCAAATTTTATTTTCTTACATCACTATTCACTTTGGTACAATATTTGATTTTTCCCCTCAGTTGTTGTCCTCATAATTCTCCCAACACCACATACACCGTGAACCATCAGGAAAGAACAGCCCCTGTGTTCTTTCCTCTAGTTATGAACCCCCTCTCTTCCCTGCTGGGTGTCTCAAATCCACGATTTGTCTGCAAGTTTTTTCTGACCCTTTGTTCAGTTCCCTATATTCTACTGATAAGTGAAACCATCTGAGCATTCAGACTTTTGAACAAGCATGCCCAGGTAATTCTGATGCAAGAATCCGTATTTGCATTACCAACAATGTCATTTCTCCAGCTTTAAAGGAGTATTTGTGAATGTTAGTGAGGGTTTTCTTTATTTAGGAAAACAATACTACAGCAAAAGAATGTCAAAGTGCTTTTGATCTATATACCTGCTAAAGTTGAAGCAGTGTAGGTAAGAAGTTTGTTATCTTTCATTAAAATAACTTTTTCAAATTTTTTTTCTGTTTACAAAAGTTACATATGTTCATCATGAAAAAAAAGTGTAAGAAAGCAAAAGGGAGAAAGTAAAAATAACTATATTGTCTACTGTTTTTTTCCAGGTAACTTGCTGGTTCCACACACATGCATGCATGTACGTACCCATGCACACTTATAAACTGTGGGGTTAGAGGATTAGCATTATTATGTATTATTTATACCTAACAACATTGTATCTTCCTAATACTCTTGCTCTTTTAACTATAAAATAACAATGTCTAATCACTAACTCTGTTAGTAAAGTTAGAAAAAATAATCAAGGATTTGAAATTCTATTTATGTGACCAGTACATAAATACAAATATTTGTGTCAATTGTACAAGTATGTCAACAATGTCATGAATGCATTTATTAAAGTGATTTAATATACAGAGTTTACTGGTAACTTTATTTGTTCATTCTAGTGAATGTACGCCTTTTACTCAAAGGACTATATATGCATATGTAGTAATATACTAGCACAAGAATTCACTATAATGGAACTTATTAGACCAAGGTTTCTCTCATTAAAGGCAAGGGGAATGAAAAGACTCCACTGAAACAAAACTGAGACAAGAAGTTTTTTAACATGCCCTGGAGTCTATAAAACTTAATTTCTCATCAAGCAGGAAGTGGTCAAAACAAAGCATTTCACAGAATACACTTATCATAACCTGAAAATAAAATTCTTGAATGTTTTACAAATGGGGCAGAAAGAATGTGAGCTTATGTGACTAGCCCACACTCAAGCTCCCCTCAAGACCTGTAACTGAGAGCTTTCAATGGCTTCAACACTCAGGAGTCACGTGAACTTAAGAAAGTCACTCAATCCTTTGCTTTCAGTTTCCTCACTGGAAAATTGGAAGTTAATAAATAATGTTACTAATTTCCCAAGGGTTTTCTATGAGTCAAGTAGGATAACACATCATATGCTATATGTGAACTCCAAAGTACTACTTCAGTGTTCCTCAGAGTCTAGCCGGTAGAACTAGCTCTCTGAAATGGTCTTCACTCACTATTTCTCAGTCTATATTCTTCCACCATACCCCTCAATTTCTTGGACACAGCAAGGACTGGACAAAATACAAAATGTGTGTGTATTCGACAAAACCCCTCAAAAACAGGGGCTAATTTATCTTTCCAATATTTGGCCCGAGAACTGCTTTATAATTGAATCAGACTCAAGGATCCCCCAGAATGATTAGAAGACTTCAAATCATTCTTCTGTGAAGTTCTTCATACCCAACAAGAGTGAAGAGCACAGTCCCAAACTGGGCTTAGCATCACCACTATTTGGAGCTTTTTAGAAATAAAGATTCCCAGACCCATGATCAGATCCTGGCAAGTTTTTCACTTAACTAGAAATGAAAATTTAAGATGCCATAACAAACCACAATAGCTTTAAGTCAAATTATTCTAGACAGTTAAAACCTATTTATTAGTTTCAGTAAGATTGGGGACCCCTAAGAACAATATTACCAAGCCGTGTTTTGCTCATTCGCAAGGACAGAAGGTTCTGAAAGCCCTGTCTCTGATGGAGAATACTGTTCTCCATTACTTCAACAAAAAGATCTATCCAATGACTACACAATGAACTTTCCTCTTAGCAGCCAAACGTAGGGAAACAATAAAAGATTGCCAATCCCCATGCATAATTTTTTTTTATTTCACCACAACCTTCTCTGCTTATATAATACCACAATAAGCACTAGATTGGAATTTTTTTAAAAAATTCTCAAAATCATAATGATCATCTCTTTTTCCTATAAACTGCTACAAAAAGGATATTTGGCTCCACAACTTGCTCTTTGCATATATTGACAAAGCTCTACATATCATATCCTTTTATTTGTTCAACAGATGACAAAAGTAAGCACTTTTTAGCACCAACCACAAATCTGCAGGGTTTATGCCAGAGCAGTATCCTACAATTTGCATAGAGTCCTATTACCATTCGCTTAAGAGTCAAATACTGCCTGATTTTTCTAACCTCAGTTGGAAAACTAAACCATTATTCTGGGCATTCCTTCTCAAAAATCCCCTCTATGGTGGGAAAGCAATATAACCTGGTTCTCTCAGTTAAGAAGCAATTCTTGAATTTCAATGGGATAAAAAATATCAACGCACAAGTCTTCTTCAATCTACTGTACTATTCCACCTGGAACATATGGAACAGACACTGACACCATAAAGTAATGATTTAAAAATAAAAACTCTTTGATCATACTGCCCCCATGATCAGATGCTTCTTGGCTAAAACTTTCTTAGTTGGAATCCTAAGGAGAATATCATTATATGTAATTTTCCTAATAGAGTTGATGAAATGGAATGTAATAAGTGCTCATTTTGAAAACATGTGAGTTATTGGTCACTTGATTACCATTAAAGAATACTAATTAGAGTAAACAATATGTGGCAGTCTTGGCCTGAAAGATAGTTAGCAATGAGTTCATTAGGGAGAATGAGAATCAGCAAGGCTCAGCTAATTTATAATACTGACCACAACATGAAATCAAGTCATGTTCCAGAACCAAGACTCATTAAAAGTGCAACAGGAGAAAAGGGAGCAAATACTGTTTTGCTTACAAGTTTGAAGGTTTGTGGGAGCCAAGTATCAAGACACTCATAGCTTAGGGGAAACCAGGATTTCCTATAAAGATTTCAAAGGAGTCAACTTCAAGGACAAGGAAGGATTCTTAAGGTTGGTAAGCAGAGGATTAACTACAAGTTATAAAGTGAAATTATTGCTAGGGCAATTTGAGCTACACATAAGGAAGCAATTTTGAGCCATAATTTTAATTAGAAGCACAGAATGATCTTCTGTGTAATGATGGCCCTTCATCATTACCATTATTCAGAATTACCCTGCATCCACATACATAAACATAGAGTGGAAATGAAGCAAAGATGAGGAAGAGAGGTCACACAGAATCACTTTTTTTAATACTCCAACTGCAGGTGAAATTTTTCTACATAAAATGCCTGAACACAGTTACTTCTGAGTTTATAGTCAATTGAAAAACTGCTAAATTCAGAAAGGTACTACCCTCTTCCACCTTCACCCCTAAACTGTCTCTGACCCTTCACACTACTCTCAAATATGGGATTTCCTCCTCCTGCTTCTGCTGCTGCTACAGAAGAATCTTTATGGATGGATATACATAGAACTCATGAGAGTATCTGTGAATGGACTAAAGGAAGAATCCAGAAGAAGCAGACACCACATTAACCACAGAGGCAAACACTCCCAAGTTAGCAAGGCTAACTCTTTCCAAAAAGATCATCCTCCAAATCTCTTGATTGTTTGACTTGGCTTTATTTTACCAACTTGTTCAATTCATTTGGTTTAACGCTCTTATAAAGACACAAGCAACTTTATAAGCAAACCAGACCATGTCAGTTGTTCTCACTTGAGTTAGATTTGCTTTGCTACCACTAGCTACCACTGGCTGCCTTGGAGAAACAAGAGTTTTAATTGAGAATAGTTAAAGAAGGAAGAAAGGTTAAAAATTACAATTAGAAAATGAAGTCCTACAGGGATAATACTAGGGAAAGGAGCCATAATGGAGAAAGAAATTTTTAAAAAATCCTGGGAATAACTACTTCAGGGATACAGATAAAGAGGGCTAGTGAGACCAGGCATGGTGGCGCATGCCTGTAAGTGGCAGTCTAGGAAGCCGCAGCTGGGGCCAGGGATTGCGGTTTGAGTCCCGCTGAGGGCACGTAGCGAGACCTAGTTCCAAAAAATTATAGCTGGGCATGGTGGCGCGTGCCTGTAATCCAAGCTACCCGGGAAGCTGAGGATGGGACAGCTTGAGTCTGTGGTACCCCAGGCAATGTGAGCCTGCGGTACCCCAGGCAATGTGAGCCTGCGGTTCCACAGGCAAAAATAGCAAGACCTAGTCTCAAAAAAAAAAAAAAAAAGGGATAGTGACACAGACAATGTGTGGATTATGTTTACTTATTAAATTTGCCAGGATCAGTCAAGAGAGAAAGTGTGATTTTATTTTTCTCTTCTTTTATTTACTTAGTAGCAATCCGCTTTCAGGGTCCAAAATTCAACCAGTATTAATACTAGAGTTGGGGCCTAATTTGAAATAAATGACCTTCTGTGCACCTGTCTAGGAATTTGGTTGTTGCAACAGCCCAGGAAGTCCTCCGAGGACTCCTGTATCTCTAACCTCACTCACAATGTTCCAGTCATCTGCGCCTTTATGAGGCAATCTGCTTCTACCTCAGGTATTTGCTACTCCCTCTGCCCAGAGCAGCCTTTTCTGGAGACTCTTTCATATTGCCCTGTTGTCACAATCATGTCACCTCTTCAGTTAGACATTCACTGACCACAATCAATGTTGTCTCTCTCCTGTCACCCACAGAACTTATATCCAACTGCCCATCTTTATTATCCCAATGTCAATTTTATTTTCTTCCTAGCCTACAAGAAATGTTTTCTCATTCATTTGTTTACTTGTGTGTCATCATTGAAACTCATGTTTCCCAAAATGAGGGGTATAATCTCCAGCTCACTGTCTTCAAGCCTATGAACTGAACATTAACTGCACTTAGCATTCCATGAATACTGGTTGTTCCAAAAAGAACAAACATAAGATACTACCTCTTTTTTAATTTAGAGACTTCTTCGTTATGAAAAGCACTGAAGGCATATTCAATGACAAATTCTAAACATTTATGGTTTTAACACCCAGAGTTAGGTTTTTATTATTGCTTAAAATTGCCAGTATTTGTCTTTTATTAAAGAAATACAATACAACCCTAGTTACTGAGGATCAATAAGAGCCTGGTATAGAAGCAGTTTTTTAAAGTACCCAAATAGTTTAAAAATAGAGTCCTATAGTGACAATACAAACTTCACAGTAAGGGACTTCCCAAGTTTCTAACAGAGGGTTGAAAAATGTGTATTTATACCTGTAATGTCTATAGCATATTGTCTAATTTTTTCTTATACTATCATTTACCACCTTCCATTTTGTAGTAGTTATATACATATATATATAATCTTTCCTGGATTCTAAGTTCCTTGGGGGATGGGATCCATGTCTGATTCTTACTACTTGCCAAATGTCTAGTTTTGTGCGTATTTTGTATAACAGGCACTCAAAGACATCAAGTAGATGAATGAATGATCCTTCTACTCTTACTCAAAATGAAGCAAACTAAGCACTAGATAGCCTGCGGCAATTTTCCTACATGATAGTGGGGCAACTGGAGGGTGAGGACTCGCCATATTTTCCTTATACAGAAACATCAGCAAGTACTATTGAGAGATAGACTATTCAAAACACAAGCATGTGCATGTTACATCACATGCAAAGACCCAGAGGTTTGAATAAAAATTAAAGAAGTTTAAATTTAGGAAGTTCTAGTCGCAAAACTTGTGCTCCCGAAAACTAAAGAGCCCTTTCTCCATAACAGTTCACATGCCTAAAACAGAGCTGTGTTGTTACTACATTAACTAAGAGGCAGACTGGAGACAGCCTTCTCCATGTGGCACAGGATATATACTGTTTAAGATGGAGGTGTTACTGTAGTTACGAGTTTTACAATTGTTCTTATGTCAGCTAATTGCTTATAAGAGCAAACAGCACCCTGCCACGTGCTCATAACCACATGTTCTTTGGCTATTTTAATAAGAACTGGCTTGGATTTATAGCAAAATAAATTTACTTAAGACTTTCTGCCAAAATCTTATCTGATCAACACCCCCCACACATGGACATCTGGGAGGGCATTCAGAGTACTTTTCTAAAAGAACATGGAAGGGATGTTTTCAAGGGCAAGAGCAAGCTTCAAAAGAAGCAATTACTTTTAAAGTCTGATCAATAACAAAGACCATGAACTGTAAAATGCCTCTTAAAAACTTGTTTCAGGGTGAAGTGAAGTGACATTTACAGCAACATCAAGAACAAAACACTTATAAAAAAGTTGATGGTATTCTAGCTAAGTAGGTGGATCGACGTCAAATTCTCTGTTTGTATCCGTGTATCTAGGTAGAAGGAGGTTATCAGCAGATTCATCTCTAATCTTCTTCCTGGATTAACATCTTGTGTTATTGTACCGGTTGTCTTATTTTAAGTAACATCATGTAATGAAGTTTCTGCAAGCTGCTGAGATTGGCAACTGTACAAATACCTTTTCCATTCTCCTTGTTTCACCTCAGGAAAAAAATCCTTTCCCTGAAATGTATGGATAGCACTGCCAATCTATACTGCTGCTATGGGAGCCCAAACATAGCAACAACAATGCTCACAATCATATTAGATGCTAATTACTGAAATTTACTATGTGCTAGATATTGGGTTACATGTTTTACATTCATTATCTCACATAACCCTGGCAATAATGTAAATGAGGTATATCCTCCTTACTTTAGAGAAGAAACTGGAAACCAAGAGTTCAAGTACTTATGTGAGACTGTACAGCTAAAAATTAATGGCAGAAGTGGGATTCAAACCCAGCTTTTCTCACTCCAAACTCAAATCCTGTGGTGCCATGCTAGAATTTTTCCTGTTCTTTTCAATGGGAAGTGAACATCCCTAGAGAAAAAAACATCAGAAAGAAAAAAGTCTGCTGGACACACAGAAGAATATGGCCCTCTAACAATCATGAGTCTAGAAACCATAGTGTGCTGGAATCATTGGAATGAATTTAGAATCATTCAAGGTGGGTCTTGGCTGGGTTGCACAGAGCATTGAATGTGTGATGAGACAGCTAGAATCCACCAATGTTTAGCAAGCATTTCACTCATTAAACTCTACTCATTGCCAGAATTTTAGAGGTAGTGAAAGTCCATATCTTTGAGGATTTTCAGTCTAGTTAGGGGAGAAAGACCAGAAGAAGCAGCAATTAAAATATTGCATGGTAAGACCATCAATTGATATAAACACCAATTCTTCAGGCACAGGGGCATATAGGAAGAGGACCAAGGGCAGCTGGATCAATCTTGAGCCATGCAGGAATAGTAGAGATGAGGAGGCAAGCTGGAGGCCAGGGGGTGACGTGGTTCTCCACTGCAGAAGTCTATAGGAGACAAGGTGGAGGTCAGAAAATAACCGTGGCAAACACTGCAGGTTTACTCTATGCCAGGGCCTGTGCAAAAGCACTTTATTGTCAATCAGTACAGTGAGCTACAAGTCCTGATGCCATCTTATAGGTGGAGAAGCTGAGACACTGAGGAGGGCAGTAATTGGTACAAAGCTGCTCCACAAAATGACTTCATGGTCAAGTCAGGGGGTGTTTAATCCGGGAAGTGGCATGATAGGACACCAGCTCTACAAAAAGTAATAGGGAAGAGGTGAATTCGAGTTGATTGCTGAGACAAAGCATCTGCTTTGCTTTGCTACTCCTAAGTCTGTGGCATTCTAAACCAAGGAAGGTAAAATCTACTTAGGACGAGATCTGCTGTGGCAGAAATAACCTTCCTCACTTCTACTCCTGCCTCCACAATAACATCCATTACAGATGAAACCATTAACTTGAAAAGACACATGCAGTTCTATGTTTACCACAACAACCAAGACCTGAAAACAGTCCAAATGCTCAGACAGAGCAATGGACAAAGATGAGCAGACACACATTCATTTCTAGGTAACTCTGAATCTTTAACTTCTAACCTCTGCTGACTATCTTAGAGGAAAAAACCTAGAGAGGTGATATCTTTGCTCCTGCACCATAACTGCTACATGTCCAAAGTAAGTAGGTGTAAACTCTCTGCAGGGCTTAAGCAGATAAAATAGCGTACATTTTCAAAATCCTGTTACTGAAAAAAAAAAAAAAATCACAAAGGAAGTAGAAGCCAGACGTTACTCTCATTTCTGGAACTCTATGAACAACCCCAGCCAAGTAAGAAAGGCACAGAGAATAAGTTAATAATGGCCTAAATATAAAGGCACAGCTTCAAATCCAACCTGCTATTAATTAATTTATGTATTGCCACCAGGGAGGAGGCAGTTAGTATTAAGTTAGATTAAATTATGGAGACGCTTCAGCATTGCTGTGACTACTTCAACTGTAATTATTAAGTCGCTACGCCTTCCCACCATAATAATAAAAAAAACTTTCTCATTCTCAGAATGCTTTGCCATTCACCTGTCGCTGAATTCTTTTGACAGGCATGACAAGCTTTTCAGATTTGACTAAAGACACGTTTCAAAGAGAACAAGGAAATGTGATTTGTAACTCCTAGTAGGTTTCTGATACAAATGTGGTCTCTGGAGGAGGTGCAAATATTCAGTTTTTTTCCAAAGGGCCCTTGGTCTCCTTGTGGTGCTGAGTGTGTATTTGCCCACGGCTCCAAAGGAACCGTGAACATGGAACAGGGACAGGGTACTGAGGTAGGAGCCCACAGGCTCGCTTCCAATCTTACCATTTCTGAGTTGTGTGAATTTGCCCTTAGTTCCCTTGTCTAGAAGAGAGGCACCGACATAAACCCAGAGTTGAGGGAAGATTCAAACAAGATAACACGTAGTTGTTTGGAAACTAAACCACCCAAATATGAACTGACTAGTTAGCTAACTAGTTCATTAACTAACTCGTTAACTTGCTTTTTCATGAGGGCACAGCTGACCTAGAGTGGAAGGGCCAAGTTACCACCAGGCCCAGGTCTGAGGACCTCTCATGCTACATATCTTGCTTCACCATAGAGGCCAAGCTACTCCATGACCTGCAGTGACATTGACCCTGATTGAAACACTGCTTGAAAATGCTGCTGTCAGCTTGTACCGCTGCATTCCAGGAACATAGCCTTCACACAGGAAAGAGGACATTACTCCAAAAAAGATCAGTGGGCCAAGCATCAACTAACAAGAAGAGAGAGGAATTTGAGTAACTGGAGGGAGAAAGGAGGAAAGGGGAAATGAGGTGGTGGTGTAGGGAGGGCCATAATAGGAAAAAATAACTATAAAATTTGACCAAAGTTGCTTAAAAATTTCAAAAATAATAATAAATTATCATTATTACAAGGGTCTTCTGCAACAGCAAGAAAACCAGGGACGATGTCACTGTTTTCCAAGGTGCCCTGCATCAGCAGCTCATTCAATCACAGAATTTGCTAAGGTATGAGGCCCTGGATACAAGGATGAAGATAGCATCCTGCCCTCTAGGAACTCAGAGTGAGTCAGGAGCATAGCATTGGGCACAGCAGTAGTGGCCAAGATATGTAGAGAGCAAGCTGGGGTGGAGGAGAGACCACTCTTCTTGCAGAAAAGGGAAGTTGGCAAGGGAAGACCAGAAAAGATTGAGTTTCTATAAAGGTTGAAAGAAATCGCTACAACAATTCCTGTCTGGAAATCAGGCAGAGAGCAAAGAGCCTGAGTGGTGGAGAAATTAGAAGCACTGATAGAGACAGAAATACTTAGCACAGGAAACATATCCCTCCCCATCCCTCCACCAAAACACACTGAGATTATTATGATTAACTAGATTTGGGGGCAGGAGAGACCATGTACCCTCGTGACAATTTCTACAAGTGATTTCAAGTTCAGCCCTCAATGGATAGTGTTGGTGCTTCTGATCATGTTCACATTACAGCACACTGAATTAACAGAGAGGTGGACATAGTAACACTTATGTGGAGAGTGGTGAAAAAAAAACTTTATATTGCATTACAAGAAAAACAAAATGCTAGGAATGATACTAAACAATGGACTGTTATAAATATTCCGAATACAAACTCTTGAAATCACTGAATTCAATAAATTTAGAAAGGGAGTCACATACATGATGTGCAACTATAACCTGAACCAAACTTTTTGGATGGTTGTAGAAAATATTAAATGTTTTAGCACAGTAAGAAATTTATAACCATGCATATGTGGTGGTACATATGAAGTCCTTTGACAGCATGTATTTTTAGGAAGCTCTCAATTATGTTATGTTATCCTAACTTTTAATTGGGGGTAGAAAAATAATTCACAGGCTCAGATGATGCAGCCACAGCATGTATCCTGTTGCAGTGAAACTAAGTAAAATGTTAAACAGAAAGTCCATCAAGACACAAATCAGAAGCATGTGGCTTCTTGAAAGTTTAAGTTAACTTTTTAAGTTAACAGAATGAACAGGCAGCTCTGACAAAGCAAGCCTGACAACCAGAAAAGATGGTTTAAAAGAAGAATTTTTCAAAGGCTCAGCTTTCTGTAGTGGTGGAGTCAAAGAACTTGCCCTATGTTCTTTAGGTACACAGTGATGGAATGCCAGAAAGTTCCTGTAAGATGTTGGTAAGAGGCCAACACCACTCAAAGCAGGCCAGCTTCTTATAAAATGGCTGTATTTAGAGTAATGTCAAGTTAATTCCAACAGGATTCTCTATTCCACTTTTATGTTGTTATATTATCTACAGCTCCAAGCTCTAACTAGACTTTGTCAATAAAGCATGCCTTATGAACTAGAAGGCTCTGTTATTATCAGGCACAGAGCAAACTAATGGACAAAAAAAGAGTTCTGGTCTTTTGTGTAAATGTTCATATAAAGTAAGTACAACAGTTATTATGAATTCATTCTGAAAGATAACACAAAGTGCTGGTGTTGGTGTGTAACAGATACCTTAAATACAGTTCTCTTAATCTATGGCCCTCAGATTTTTGACTACAGCTGACAGTAAGAAATAATTTTTAATATTCCAACCGCATATACTTACTGTGGGAAACCCAACAAAAGTTTCAGAAAAATCTTTTCTAATTTCTTTCATTTTAAAAGCACTTAAAAATCAATATTGGTTAAGACAAACGGATTTACAATCTGTTACTGTTTTAGAGTTAGAAAAATACCACAGTCAGAAAAATATTAGCCCCCTATATTATAGTAGATTTGTAGCCTGAAATACTAGGTAATCATTAAGAAAGAATGAGGCAGCTCTGTTCCTGACAATGGAATGATTTCCAAACTAGATTATGAAATGAAAGAACATTAATTTTTCAATATTATGGTTAGCTTCTTAATGATGTTCAACTTGTTTTCCTTCTTTGTGTCAACAGGACATGAAAAATCTCACGCAGAGATTGCTGTGACTGGTCATAAAAACGATCTGGGGAGTCTGGTGAAATCCTGGGCCTCATCCCCAGAGATCTGATACAACGGAGATTTAGAGTGAGGTCCAGAAAGCTGTAATTTCATATGTGCCTGTCTCCAACGCACACACATACGAGAGTTTTTCTCAGATGCAATCTAGGGATACCCACAGGCAGTACAGCAATATCCACTTATCAGAAACTGTGGGCTTCCCAAACCAGGTTAAGCAAGGTCATTTTCCTGAGGCTTGCGGAGGGCCCTTCACCTCAGAGAGTGGCCCTCAAGAGCACCCATCTCCCCAGGACACAATTCAGTTCAAATGGCAGTGGAGGAGGTGACTCTACAGATACTTCACAAATACTCAAGGCAGTTCTGCTGTGGGTACCGTTCCTTTTCCTTTCCCCTCTTTAGCTCCTAACAGAGAAAGAGGCCATATGTTGAATTATGTTAAATAATCTCCCTGGATTAGCCCCTTAGAGTTGGAGTAGGTGTCACCAGGTCACTTAGGGACCTTCTAGCCCATATAGCTCACTATGAGACTTCTAAAGAAGTACCTCTTATGAGGAGCAAGGGGCAGGGGGAGGTAAAAAATGTAACTCAACACAAGGTACAGGCATGGAGGGCAGGATGAATTTCAGCACCCCACCCCCTCTCAGGCATTCATATGTAGTGAATAACCTGCACAACTATATCAGATGCAATTCAATTCACTGTACTGGTCAGTCCTGGCCTACAGCTTACTCTCTGTGTTCTGGGATAAAAGTTACAGGTACTTTGTCACAGAAGAAAAAGCACTGTGTTGGGAGCCAGGAGAGCTCTCAATCTCACTCCTGCTTCTAACCAAAGATGTGACTGGGAAAGTCACTGGGTCACCTGATCTGTAGTTCCATTAGAGAGAGCATGAGGAGTTTCACATGCCCTGAGGTCTCACCTTCTGGGTCTGGTCTTACCTTTAACTATTCTGTCTCTTTCTTCATACTTGACTAAAACTCTTCTTCTGAATCTTTCTTGTCAGCAGGCTTGGCTCAGCTATGCCTCTGGTCTTTGTAGTGCCATGCCCTGCTAGGAAACTCCTCCTGATACTGTATGTTTTAACTTGTCCACATTCTTCATGTTCCAGAGTTCAAGGTTATCTGGATTAAGCCTTTCCTAGCTCCTCAAACCACTACACCTTGAACACACACACACACACACACACACACACACACATCTTCCTTAGAGCAGGTACCTTATGGAACTGCAACTCTTGGCTGGCATGTCTGTTTCTCCATCACAAGTAGGGGCCACGTCCTCTGAGCTAATAGCCATAGAGCAAACAGTACTAGGTGCACAGCAGACTCCATATGTACAGAAGGAACTTTTAACTGGAAGAACTGCTTCTTCTACCCTCTAGCAATTATAAAGTGCCCCTCTGTATCAAGAAGGAACACTACTATATCTAATCTTTAAGATCACTGAAAAATACTGAAAGTATAAAAGAATTATATTATCCCTAAATGAAGTCTAATGTACATTTTCATCAATGCAGTCAGGGTAGCCCTTTAAACCTGTAAGTCAGGTCTTATTATTTTATTGTTTCTCCTACTAAAATATAAGCTCCAGAAGGGCACTGTCAGTTTCATTCACTGGGGAATCCCCAGCACAGAAAGCAGTGCAGGCAGTCTAGAAAGGACTCTACAAAAAAATTGAAACTGTTGAGAGAAAGGATGAATGAATGAACAAACAAATGAAGGAATCAATGAATAAATGGACTAACAAATGAACTTGTGAAAATTAAAGTTGCTGGGTGGGGGATTAAGAGAAGACAAGAACTTGGAACAGATTCTGCATTGCTAAGCATGTTTGCAAATTGCTTTATAATCACTAATTAGCTTTTCTAAACCACATCCCCTCAGATGTGGCCAGTACTGGCCTCCCAATTTTAAGATAAGGGACTACAAGTCCAAGGTCACACAGCAAATCAGCTTCAAGTTCATTGTCAAGACCCTCCCTAGCTAGTACTAAGAATAAGATAAAAGATACTGCTGATTTGTAAAAGGTTGAAATATTAGAGGAAATAAAAATGTTGAAGGCATGGGACCAAGAAAGCTAGGCAGATATTCTCAGCACACTGCATCAAAAGAAAAACAGACTGTTCTGTATGGAATGGTAAGTTCTCAGCGTGTGTGCACTGCTTTATTCAGTCATCAATTTCACCGCCCCAGAGGCTGACATTTGCAGGAAACAATGGGAGCTGCAGTTTCGCCCCAGTCTCAGAACCAGACTGCCAATCAGCAGTGACACCACCCTATCACCGGGAGGCAGCTCACTCACCACCACCCCATCCAGGCTCATTACAGAGAAGATGGAGGGGAAGGCGAGGGGAATGAAACACCAATTAAAGAACAGAAGACAGAAAGAGTTAAATCAAACAATAGCTGACATAAAAAAATAAACATAGTAATCAGTTTAATCACAGCATAATCATCTAGCAGCAAATAGAAGACTCTAAATTATAGCCCCAAAATGAAGGAAAATGGACAGATGGATGGAGTACTGTTTTTTCTCTATTTCAGGTTTTCTTGAGAGCTTGTTTGGAGGTTCTAGCAGGAGAGCGCAGCTACTCGTATACCCTCAACCGAAGAACGGTCTGGTCCGTCTCTATTCGGGGAAGGCCATCCTCTTCGACCGAGCGTGCAGCTTTGGGAGGGACACATGGAGCGGTGAGGGAGGAAGGGGACACCCGCCTAGCCAGCCAGATCAGCCGAATCAACCCTGGCGATCAATGGGGTGACAGATGTCGCAGCCAGATCGCCCTCACATCCTCTATTTCAGGTTTTCTAAATCAAAATTTAATTTGCTGAAAAAAATGCATTCATATCTCAAGAAAGAAGTTAATTTTCATGACACTTAGAAATTAATTTTGGCTGCTATTTTTCAATTTACTGTTTATTTAGCTGGGTAATAAGATTAATTACTTCTTCTGTTTAAAGTTTATTTTTCATTAAACATAAAAACACATTCAATACTGTGAGAAAAGAAATCACAGTAAATCCGAAGGAGCCAAGAGCATGAGGAAATAGAGGTCCTTCCTAATCCTCATCCCCTTAAACTGACCCACACCAGCAACAAGTGATTTAGCACCAAGGAAAGGGTACTGAAATGTGCAGTGCACTGAAAGATCTTGGAGGCAAGTCTCAAGCACATAATCTCTGCTTCTCTGGTACTGAAAACTTTGCTTCTCCAGGTACTGAAAATAGCTATGAAAATACACCTGAGATCATACTGATGTGGAGACAAGGAAAATCCAAAGTTGGGGATAAGTTGCACCCTAACCCTGTGGTTTAATCAATCACACACATCAACTTAACCCTAAGTAATGTCAGAAGCATTTTTAAACATTCAACCTGGTCGTTGCTTATAGACACCCAACAAATAACAATACCCAACATGAGCTAACAATACTGAAAAGTTTCATAATAACTCATCTTCAAAGAGCATGAAAAATGATTTGACGTTCTCTCCGTGTTAACTTTTAAAGTTTTATTGAGACAATTTATATAAAATAAAATTTGTCATTTTCAAATGATTAGTTCTGATGAACTTTGGCAAATGTATACAGTATATACAGCAGTGTAACCATCACCTTCTTTTTCCTCCCCTCCCCCACAAAAAAATGAAAAAACAGAACATTTGCATCATCCCAAAAAATGTTCTACATCTCTCCGGAGTCATGCACCTTTCCTCCATCCCAGGCCTCAGGCAACCACTGACACATTTTCTGTCACTAGAGTTTTGCCTTTTTGAGAATTTCATATAAATAGAATTATCCAGAATGTAGCCTTCTTTATCTTAGCATGATGATCTTGCAATTGGAGCATGCTGTGGTGTGAACTAAGTCTGTCCTTTTTTATAACTGAGTAGTAGCCCATTTCTCCAAGTCTCCTTTATAGTCCTACTCTAAGTCCCATGATAATTCTGGTGCTAACACCCCCATAGTTACTTCCTGACTTTCCTCAATTCTGTCCTTGGGGAAAATGGGCAAGAAATGGGTCACCTGACCAAGATCCAAAATAACTCTTGTTAGGGGGACCTCACTAGGCGAGCCAACAGGAACTGAAGGAAAGATGTGGAGATGAACAGACAAGCTGAGATACAGAAACCCTGTGATGAGAAGCCAACACATCAAAGAAATCTATGAAAAAAGCAGCCCTGCAAGAAAGTCACTGTCCCCCATACTGCCCTGTCCATGGTGAGGGGCCACAAGCACCCTAACCACCTTCCCCTCGAAGATCTAGGATATCAGGTGTTTCACATGAGTGAATTTTCAGATAGCTGCAATTTGTCCTTTTAAGTGCCTTTAAGTACTAATTAAGTACTAAAAAGGTACTAATCCCATGCCTTATTAAACAGTCTACCGAACATAATTAAACATTTACTTGATGATGCAGAATCATCGTTATAAACAGCCTGACTACCTTGATAAGCTCTTAAACAGCAATGTTCTCAGGGGCTACCAAGTCTGGCACATTTTCTGTCTCCCTATTTGAAACAGCTCAGGACTGCTGTCCACTTAAAATAGAAGTTCCCACCTTCTTCTGATAATATTAACTGGCACTTGGTACTATTTGTTTTGTCCTTGCTACTACCTACTATGATTTTTCCTTTTTAAAATTTAATTATATTTCCATGATACATAAAAGTGCATAAACAATTATTCAAGTACTCAATCTCTGAGACACTACTCACAATTATTAAGCTTGTTTCAGATCATGGTCCCCCTACTAAAAAAAATAATTCCTAAATATTATAGAAGTAGTTTAGCCACCTTCCAAGACATTTGGAAAACAAAGAAACCCCTCATAATCATACTGCCTTAGCAATGAGTCTTCCATTTTGGTGAATTTCCTTTTTTTCTTTTTTCTTGCACAACTGGGTTTCCCAAATATTTGAGCACAAATATAATGTGGAAGGTAACTTTTATAACAACACTTTATTACATGTTTATTAGTTGCTACATCACTATCATTTTTCAAAGGCTTCATAATAGAACAAATGAACTTGCCTGTTACCTAAATAACCAGATCCTAACCTGTGTATACATTTCAGAAAGTATCTGTATGCATTCAGTCTAACTGACCTACTCAGAATGTATATCTGAGTATTATCTGGCTTGTGAGTAACATCTTGGTATTATCACAATGAGGTCTAAGAAACAGTTTCACTACTTAATTCAATCACCCACTTACCCATCCAGAAAACATTTGCAAATTTACCTGATGTTAGAGACCTTTTTTCAGTAAAATAGGTTAAAACACGTAAGACCTCACCCTTGCCCTTCATAAACTCACAAGTCAGCTAAGGAGACTAGCTACATCAGAAGGACAGGTAAGAGGCAGGGGTTCATTGTTAAGCTGCTCTACTGATGCATTCACTATGCAGGGGGACAAACTCCCATAGGGAATGCAGTCAGATATGGGGAGAGGTCTTAGGCATAGTTACATGCATAAGCATATATGCTTATGGTCTTACTTATATATTTCTCATATATTTCTCACATATTTCTATTTCATTTACTATACTGCTCTGATAATAACAGGAATGTCAAGTAAATTTTTTCACCTAAATCAAAGTCAAGCACAGCAAAAATGATAACCTTTTCTCCCTGGCATTAAATGGCAGTCTCACTGTGACTGTCATTTATGGTGAAGGCATTGAGATATTACTTGTGAGATATTTCTTGTGATACAGCACTCACACATTATAGGCCTATATTACCCACAAAACTGACTCCTTCTTGGGCAGCCTAAACTTTCATGTTTTACCATTCTGAACCAAACAACTATATCCCATTTCTTGCACTGTCAAGAAAGGCATGAAAAATCTTTTTTTTTTTTTTTTAATGTCTTTCAGACTAGAAGTAATGCTAAAGGAAAAGGTCCATGGAGGAAAAAGGGTAGCTGAGTCCCTCTGTTCATTCCTCTTTTTCTAAAGGTCAAAATGTAAACAGGCAGGCAAGCAGAAAGGCCTGGGTCAAGTCCTTCAACCCACCCTGCACAATAGTCCACATGGGCTATTACTGAAAGTCCCCCTCATCATGCCTTCTGCATTCATACATTTCTCACTATAAAAAGTAAGGAGAAGAATCTAGCTGGTAAGAGTGGAAAATTAAAGAGCAATGGGAAGGCCTGAATCATGAGTTCAAATAAAGTTCCATGTAAGCAACAGTTTTCTTCAATTTGAATCAGAGGGGAAGGAAAAAATGTACTATCTTTTAACGTGGGATTTGTCTAAAATGAATATATCCACTGATACATGCGATGACACAGAGCTCTGTAATCACTAGATAATTCACTTGTTCTTCACTGTCATCTCACCTTCTCATAGCTGGCTTTCTTATTCCATTGTCTCATCTACATTTTCTTTCTCTAATGAAATGAAAATACTATTTGTAAAACCCTTACCTGCAGTGTTGGTTGGAAAAGTACCTTCTCTGGCAGTCACCTTAGTAGTATCATTCAGCAGGAGAGGAGAAAGCCTTGCCAGAGTTGGAGAGCAGGCCCTGCAGGAGCATCCCTGAATCCTTGGGGGCACAAGGCTGTATCTTCAGGGTGGGGAGAGACTCTTAAGGGAGACAGTAGTCAGGAAAAGTAAACACACTGAGCATCACATGGAAGGGAAGTCACCCTTCTGTCTGGTGAGGAGGCAGGTCTGTAAGGAATGATGCTCAAAGGGACCACGACAGAATTTCCACCTGTCCAGGGAGCATCCCCACTGGAAGAGTGAGCCAGGTGAGCAGAAACAGACAGGCACCAGTTCAGGAGCAGTCAGCAGCCTGATACAGCTGGTCTGCAGGAGGGGGATTCTCCAAACTTTTAGATACCACGAAGCAGGACACTAAAGACAATTAGTGCACCAGGAGAGAGTTCGGAAAGCAAGCTATCTATTGTCATCTTTGTTTGATAAAAGAAACAACATGGTCCAGCAATGACAACTACTCACCACAGTCAGGACACCAAGTCCCTATTAAAAGGGAGCTTTTGTGGGTCTGAAACAATGTGGGCTGATACTGAGTCAGTGAGCAACCAAAAGCTCCGAACATTTTTGCATACCATATATACTTTCCTGTCCCCTACTTGTTCCCTCTTGTTTCCCCACACCCTCAGAAATAATAATTGTGAGACTCTAAATAAAGTCCCAACAAAATTTCACTATGGAAAAAAATCCACCTGCCTCCTACCATGTAGAAGGGTGATTTTCCCCAGGTGATGCTCAGTGTGCTTACTTGATGCTGGGAATTTTCAGGTCCCGGGGTCCTTGCATAATGGGTGGAATGGAAGGAATCATATGAATGACAGCTCTTAACAGTCCCAAGGTTGGAGAACTATTGTTCTGTCTGATTTCTTCCACCCATGAGGCTAACTGGCCTTTTACTAAAATCCCACAAACTGGCCCAATAATAAGAACTGCCCAAGCACAGAATGAACCTGATAAGAGTTGATGTACCTTTCATCACAATAGTGTTTCAGCAAGGCAAAGGGTCCTTTAGAAGCATCACTACAGAAGTCTCATGTGGGCTTGTTGCATGAGTTCAATACCCCTAACGAGTCTTTCAGAACTAAATATTTAATTATACAGCCTGTTCAAAATGCTATGGGAAATTTGCCAACATTCCCAATACCCTTGAGCAGGACTCAAACATTCATTCAACAGTCAACCAACTAACCAAATCACATTAGCCAAACACAATAGCTACACAATAGCTAATGTGCCATACAGGTAAAAAATTAACTCCATTCATCTTGACATCCAGTTGTATCTATTATTATTCTACTGGTACACCTCAGTAATCTACCACAGAGCAATTTTTGAATACTGAAGATAATATTAAACTATTACTTATGATTCTCCATTCTTATGTATCATGTACTAATTCTGATATTTAATGCATTCTAATTTCAAAATTTCTGTAACATCAATTATTCTGAAACAGTCAATTTCTTATTAAGGTGAAGCTTATAACTGAAAAGCAATGGGGCTCCTATGACAGAAAAGAGTGACCTTTTCTCCTTAAAGAAAATTATACTCAAAGGAGATAAAATATTACCAGGGAGAGCAAGAGCCAAAACATTTAAAAAAGAAAAGGCTTAGAAGCAGATACAGTAATCTATTTGCAACTATCTGCCCTTGTTCACTACACTAAAAATAAAATTGGGCCTGTGGTTTACTAAATTTGGTTGCAAGTCTTTTCCCACCAAACCACTCTGCAATCACATCAATCACTAATAAAAATTGATGGGGGGGGGGACACAACAGAAGAGAGACTGTAGTAAAAATAAACTGTATATTTTCTGGAATGGATGATGAAACAAAAGTTTCACTTCTTGTTTCAACTATTTTAGCACCTTCTCATTTTACTCAATTTCAGGCCCATTAAAGGCACTGGGGAGTAGGGCAGAATCTGAGAACTCATTTTGTGAGATGAAAATCTCCCCTAGTAATAAAGTGTCTTCAGTTTGTTTTAACACATCAGTTAAATCAAATAATTCACTCCAGATTTAACCCATTCTACAGGGCTCTATATACATCATTATTCTGACAGAGGAGCAAGTCCATGAATTACCAAAAGATGATGCCAAGCATCATCCGGAAGAGAAGTTCAGATTGGAAATGAGTAGTCTGGGAGGGAACCTCTGTGTGTGTGTGTGTGTGTGTGTGTGTGTGTGTGTGTGTGTGTATGTCTGTCTGTCTCTCTCTCTCTCTCTCTTTCTGTGGGTGTGTGTATGCATGCACTGCGTGCATGCATCAGCACAAAAATACAAACACAAACACCAGCCTTTTGGAGGTTGTGCTGCATGGCACAACTAAAGACCATGGTACCAAGAACCTGAATACTTAGGTTCAAATTCTCACCCTGCCTCTTACAAAGTAGAAGACCTGTATACACTCATGTTGCAAAACCTCAGCTTGTTGAAGTGATAAATTAGGAATCTACTTATTCCATTAAGAGGCTGTGAAATCAGATAGGTTAATACAGATAGACTAAACTTACAGTACCTGCTGTATATGAAGATTGCCCTTGATGGATACAGTAGTCATTCAACCCAAACTGTAGCTCATGCCAGTAGATGGGTGTTTTGTGACTGTTAGAAGCTACACAACAGTATTCTTAAATACTAAATCACCTAAATCATTCAGCTGGAGCCATTGCTTCTTAATCATGCCCTTGCTCGTGAAAGGTTCTCTCAGCCTTGTTTACTTGGGACAGGCATCAAGCGTCTGTTTTTCTCAGAATCTAGAAGTCACTGAGTCAAGGCTGTCAAGGCCCCTTTTTACAGAGTCGAATCAGTCAAGGACTGAGAATGCTCTGTGTGGTGGTCGTCGCCTGGCCAATTTCATGGGGAGTCACTCTGTGGCTTTGGCAGAGTCGGCCACTGTCTGCTTGAATAAATCTGGAGCCAAAATATGATTTGCCTAATTTTGACTTGTGTACATTTTCTAAGTACAAGAGACTATTGATAAGCAATCTAGGTAAGGAGCAAAAATATTTGTTGATTCTCCTGAAAGCACAAAATGTTCATTCAAGGAAGGGAGGGAGCCACTCATAATTAAGGATTAAGGCTACATCTTGTATAGCAGTAGTTCCCAAACATGGCTCAGAATTGCCTGGGAGCTTGTTAAAACACCAATTGCTTGGTTCCACCATAGTTTCTCAGTTACTGACTCTGAGGCAATAGAACACAGTGCTGAGAATTTGCAGTTCTAAGACAGATTCTGTAAATACTAATGCTGTTCATCCAGGGATCACACTTCTAAGTAAGAGCACGTCCCCAAGAAAGGTAAGTTTGGATCTTAGGGCACAGCATATACCTAGGCCAAGTAGGGGTAATCATTCTCACTAGGCAGTGGTTAAATGAATGTACAAGTGAAGAAGCAGATGAGTAAGTCCTCCTCCATCAATATCACATTCCCCGTAGTTGTTTATACTGAAGCTACTAAATACACTGCTCTGAAATCAAGATGGTCTTCAATACCTCTCAACCAACCATAATGTGTTCTAAAATGGAAAAACTGCAGTGCATGCACACATACATACACACACACACACAAATACACACATACATACAAACTTCTGTGATGCTCTGCTAAATGCACCCTGACATTGATATTCTTTTCCCTTTTAATAACAGAAGCTCCAACTTTCTAGCTGGACAAATTGCTGTATTTCTCCATCCCCCAGCAGCCTTGTGTGCTCATTAACAAGTCTCTCTTCCCATAGGCTGAGGAGTAGTAGACAAGGTGGGAAGAGACCAGTTTCTACCATGAAACCAGAAGCATACTCAAGAGAAATGGTTGGCAAACATCTGCAAAGGGCCAGGCAGTAAATTTTCTGACTTTGTAGGCCAGAAGGTCTCGGCTGTCACTGGTCAACTGCCATGGTAGCACAAAGTCAACAACCACAGACAGTATCAAAGTCAACGTAGCTATGTTCCATCAACTACTTATGGACATAAAATATATGAGTTGTATATGATTTTCACATGCTAGAAAACTTTTTCTATTTAAAATGCAAAGCCCTATGTGGTTCATATAAAACAGGGGACAGTCATATTTGGCCCATGGGCTGTAAGTTGTCAGCCAACCCCTGTTCTAGATGATAAAGTAACAAGCCAGGAGAAAGCTATCCTTAGCCTCTCAGAGTAGAGTCAGCATCCACCACAAACCACAATCTACTCTATTAACATCAGAGAAAGAAAACTTCTACACTTAGACTTCACATGGTTTCTTCATAACCTTGTAAGGTTGGCAGAACTGATGGAAGTAATAACCATCTCTCTTGGTGATTGCAGTAGAGAATGTTCAATGTCTATTCTTCCCTGTTCCTTCAAAACAGAACTGTGGACAATGTTCCCTCCAGAAAAATTATACTTGGTCTTGCTGAGCTTGGTTGAACTATGGACTAAAGGAGAAAGGAGGTCACACTAAACACACACACACACACACACGCGCTTCCCAACACTCCCCAAAACCACACCTCATGGGGAACTGAGAGGCAGTAAACAGGCTTTCCTTCCCACTTAAGTGATGGTGGCCAAAGTAAGGTAAGTGATAGTTATGAGGCAGAGTTTCCCAAAGAGGCCCTTTGGCCTTTTCAGAAACCTGGAAGTCAGCAGCATTAGTTAATGCTCTTAGAACCATGAAGAAAAGAGGAGGAACATGGCAGAGATCTCAGTTGGCAGGAACATCTTGGGCCACTGAAGAACAAGCTAGATCCAGAATATTTTTAGCCAAACTACTATGGTCAGGCGTCTAGTACAAGTAACTAATGAAATTCCAACTCACACAGATACCAAATTAGATTCTATTTGTACAAATGAGAGAAGAGAATACCCATACCTACAGCCCACACGTGGAGAGTTCACAGACATGAAGGAGCAGTACGACATAGGATTAAGATTACATGATTCTGAGAAAGTCAGTTTTAGCCAGAGGGTTCCATCACTATTAGTTTTCATCCTAATCCTATTGCAGTCATTAGTCACTTAATGACCTTTCAGTCAAGGAGGGATGAAGACACACTGGTGGCCCCAATAGGATACATCACATAGTCTAGGTGTGTAGTAGGTTAGACCATATAGTTTTGTGTAATCACACCCCAGGACACTCACAGAACAATGAAACAATGTGTAAAGAGCTGGGCCCAGGGTTGCAAAAAAGGATAAACAAGAGAGATTAACACAGTTAGATTGTGGGCTATTGGGAGCATGGCTGGTAGCAACTTGAAGGTAAATTACTAGGCCTTTTATAGGGTTTAGGCAAGGGGGAAAAAGGTGACCAAGAGAATGTTTTACAACTAATTAACTAGGGAAGACTAATAGCTAAGGTGATAAAATTTGGGTAAAACATTGGTTTTTACTCTTCAAACATTTGTTATATAATTTTATTTTTAGTGTTTTAAAGTCAAATAATATAGTAACATAAAGTTATTTTTTTTTTAATTTTACTGTTGTAAGTCCTGTTCAGTCTCAGCTAACAGCCTCTAAAAAAACTGTATAAGCACATATTTCTCAAAATCTCTCTATTCTTAAGCAATGCATGACTGGAAATCTCTGTACCTGCAGTCCTCTCACTGACTGTAGCTGGGAATTCAGTCTGTCATGGACACGCACTAGGTTTAATGATGTCAAACATGCAAACGTGTCAAAAAATTTGGCTCCTCATTTTGGCTCCCCACTGAGGCTTGAAGTACTGGACCAGGTTTCTGCAGCCCAAAGCTGGTCAGTTGGTGAGAAAAATCCATCTAAGCCATCTCTGGGCCCTGGGAAACAACAGTGCATTTGACTATAAGTCTCTGTCCTCAAGGAGTTCACATCCTGGGAGGGGACACAGACAATAAATGAACAAACTAACACCTAAATAATGTCAGCAGAGGTAAGGCCTATGATAATGTGAAAGAATGGCAGGGAGTGTGGAGCTGTGCTATTAGCTAAAATAGAGAAAGTCTCTTGAGTAGATGAAATCTAAAGGATAGATTCTGGAAAAACCAAGAAAAGTAACTGAGTGGGGAGTTGAGAGGAACTCTATACTGAGATTTTTCTGCAATTCTAAAATGATTTTGAAAATTAAAATGCATTAAAAAAAATCTAAACAGAAACCCAGGAAGAAGGATTTTTGAAAGCAAAGATCTCAAAGCGTGAACACGGTCCAAGGAAGGAAAGGACAGTGAGCACCACGGGAGGAGCAGGTGCTGAGACTTCTCAGCTGGTGCAAAGAATTCAAATTTTCCCTTGGTGGTTTGTAAGCAGAATGACCTGATATGACTGACACTTTCAAAAGCTCACTCTCGCTGCTGTGGTGCACAAGCTCCAGGGGGTGCAGGAGCCAGGGTTGAAGCAGGGAGAGCCACCAGCAGCTGCAGCACCAGATGATGGTGGAAGTCTGGGTCTTCAGGCTGCCCACCCCTCACAATAAGGTTGTTATGCTTAACGGGTACATATTCTTATATACAATGTATTACACAAGAACTGGGAGTGTCCAGTCTCAGCCTTCACGCCTAATGCCTAAACAACTTTAAAGGGCTTTTACCCAAAATCCTCATACTCCTATGTTCAAAAACATAACTAGGAAACAGTGCTTTGAACTTAGAAGTTGTCTTACATGTGATGGCAATCTTTTAGAAGAGCTGCTTCAGTGATATCAATAGCAAAAAAAAAAAAAAAAAAAAGGCAGAACATTACAGAATGATTAGGGGATAGTGCTCCAAAGGTAGAAGGACTGGGGGTGAAAGTTGGGAAGCCCATTCTTTGTATGTAAAGCGCAAACATCTAGTCCACAAACAAATACATAGCATATCTGTGGTATTAAAACAACACAGGCAAAAGGAATAGGAAAACCTGTCTAAAATCACTCCTGGACAGGGATTTAATTTAAAAAAAAAAAAAGGCTTAAGAAATGATTTACACAAATACTACACCCTAATCATAATATCAACTGAAACCCCACTATCACTCTCTATCCCCTCATCCCACTTTAGTTTTCTTTCCAGCACTTAACCCACTCCACTACCCATGTTATTACTGTTTACTGTGTATCCCATCTGGAAGGTGGGCTGCATGAGACTAGAGGCTTTGTTCACTGCTTTGTCACCAGAATTTCCAACTGTGTAGACACATGGTTACTGAGGCTGACTATGAAAAGAGGTTGTCAGATTAGATATTCTCAAAGGTCCCTTCTGAATCCTTCTATGATCTTCTCAATAGCATTGTGAGCCTCTAAGCATCATTTCTGATCCATCCCGGGAGGCCATTCCTTGCATACCAAGAGCATCTCATGAGAAGGTGGCCCCCTGTATGACCCTCACCCCCAGGACCAGCTGTGTTTTAGGAAAGCTGGGTTATATTTATCAAAGCAGTTTCTCAGTCAGAAATTTCAGCATAACAGAATCTCATGTGACATCAGGTGCTGATGAAAAGATTATAGGATTTCTGAAGTTATCAGCAAGATTCAGATCTTTATGACTTGTGCTCAGTTTCTATTTGTCAAGAAGGTAGTGAATTGTTTGGGGGTCTTTCTTGGAGAACAGTTCCTTGTGCTGCTGTATGAAAAAGACACAGCAACAGGGCTTTTAGATAAAGGGGAAACCTTAGAAATCCTTCCTGTATGGTGTTTAGTTCTGGATCTCACAGTAACCCTGAAATCTGATTACTTTCTAGTGAATGACGAGGGAAAGTTTTTTAACTACTCGTGATTCAACTTGTTTCCAAACTGGGACAATAGGTGCACCCTGCTGGCCAACTCATTTCTGTGAATCATTTAGAACTGTAATAATGCTATGTCCCTTGTAGGCATTCAACAAACACTAGCTATTATGATTATAGTAATCTAAGAAACATTCACCCAAGAGCACTCTATGTGGGGGTGGGGGGAGGAGGGAGGGTGGGTAGACCTCTAGGAAATTCTATAGAAAATCTAGCACTCTAAGGGGCACTCAGGGGGAAACCAAAGCATTTATTTTATTCCCCCCCAAAAGAGATTCAATATTGAACTGACCAGTCAAGGTCACACCAGAATCCCAGTCCTATCTATTGACCCTCTTGTTTCCTGTGTTAACAGGTACCTTCTCATTATCAAGGAAGTACAGAATGTGTGAGCTAATGGGATTTCACATTGTCACAGGAATGTGGGCATGTGGGTGACCTGTAAAAGCTGGTGTGCACAAAGTCGTGCACTTGACCTTCACAAAGAATGATGGTAATCACCACAGAGCACAGCAGTCCTTCTGTAGCATCTCTAACAGAGGATTGGGTGACCTCTGTCTCAAAGACTAGAGAATCTATTGCTTTTCCTGATAGCCTTTGCTGACTAGCTAGAGGAGCAAGAATTAGAAGTGGTATGTAACTATCTCTTATTTCTGAGGAATCTCAGCATTCCCAGGGCAGTATGTTGAAGGCTTTGGAGTCAAGCAGACACAGCTATGTAATCTTGCTGAGTGAACTTACTCTTAAGTGTCAATACTTAACCTATGAAAATGCAGGTAATAACAGAGCCTCCCCCATGGCCTTTCTGAGAGGGTGAGATGAGATAATGCAATCAATTCTGTTTAATAGTCCCCAGTACATACTTGGAGCTCAATAAATTGTAACTGCTATTAATTATTATTACAACCGTCCACTCTTTCCTCGTAAACCACTAGGCTGTATATTAGTTATTCAATTGAAAGCAAAATTCACAAAAGCAGATTCCTTTATTGATTCATAGTGGGAACTTGCTGGCTGTGAACCCTAATCAGGTCCTTCCTTTCTCCAAAGTATTAGAATTGCAGTTAAGTCGTACTAGGATTACATATCCAAGTACCTTTGCAGCTACATGTGGTCATACAATTAAGTCCTTACCAATGGAATAAGAGGGGAAGTGACAGGTTAATCTTCAGCCCTAGGTTGTAACACAGTCTATGTGTACCTTTTCCTTACAAAGAGCAATATACAGGTTCACGCTCTGGAAAGGACTCCAGAGCATCCAATTTTTAATCATGCAGAAGTAGACTCTGGGAGAGCAGAGACATGTGAGAGAAGGAACCTGAACATCTCAATGACTATATGGAACCAAGTAGCTTACCAACCCATCCTGGATCCTTATGTAAAAGAAAAGTAAGCTTCTTGGAGTTTTAATTTCTATATAACAAATTGCCCCAGATTGTTATAGCTGAATCACTTATCCCTGAATGACCACTTTAGGGGAGCATTAACTTACTTAAAAATTTACAATGGCTTGAACAAGCTGATGATCAGATCACAGTCACAGCAAGAGAAGCAACTCAAAGAACACAAGTTAGAAGATTCAAACAAAATATACTTTTGTAATTTTGAAACACTCCTTGAAATCTTGTAGACACACCATGAAAATAAGCCTCCATACTTTTCCCGACTATTGGGATATACAGCACTCAGGGCCTCCCTGAGTGTGTAGAAATGGTCCGCTTAGGTAAAGCATGGCACTAACTCAGACCCCATCAGTTCCCTCAAAGCTTTAGCAGTTCTTTATTCCAGCAAAATATGAAAGGGAAAAAAGAATGACAGGAGGCCATAATTATTCAGTTCTCAGAGCTGAAGACTTCCTGGTAGAGGATACATGCTGAATATACAATTCCATGGGTGTTGGCTTAAGTTCCTACATCACAGGCATAGTGCTACTGCAGAGTGGAGACACAGGTGAAATATGGAGGCAAGAAACATGCCGTTTGAAGGCTCACAATCCAGATAAAGAACAAGACTAACAATGGAATGGCATCCACGGTGCCTGTTATATATAATAGACAGCAATAAGGCATTATAAGCTCGTATTTTTAATGTCAGGCACTATGCTAGGGTCTTCCACTTAGCAACCTTCATAACAGCCCTTGATGATAGATACTATAGTTCTCATTCTGCAAATGAAAACAGTACACATTCGCAAACTGCAGAAAGTCACAGCAATGCCCAATCAGAACCTGGTTGTCTGACATGAGTGACAACCTCAGACATTAGAAGGTGTGATGCACAGTGAGAGAAAGAGGAAAGGAGATTCCTTACTGGCAAGCCAGCACTCTTTCAAGCTCAGGGACACTGGCTCTGCAGTGTGGGAAGAAGGTACACAGGATCCACCCAGGAACACAGTCCCAAAGCTTTCATGAGGCTTTCTGGACTGAAAAGGCCATCACAGGAAGGGTCCCCAACTCCCTCACAGCCATGCCAAGCAGTTCAGACTCTTAGAAAACAAGCACAGAGCAATGGGCCCCTGCTTTCGATTCCTGAATAACTTCAAGTGGAAAAGGGTCATCAGTTACCAAAGAAGCTCTGTTCTCCGTGGCTAAGTCAAGATCATTTAACTGCTTTTATTTTGTCATAATTTCCCTGTCTGAAATACTTATTTATTCCTCATCAAGGATGCAAATGTATGCCTCCCAAGTTCCCTGGATGCTGTAGAGACACAACCTCATTTTTATAAAGCATTATGATTATTTTAGGGGAAATTTGTATCTCTGTATTAAATTTATAATTCCTTTGAATTTTTGCTGTTTTTGAATAAAGATATCTGTAATAATGTATTGTTCAGTTGCATTTCTCTGCCTTCTCCTGAGATAGGAATGCATTTCCTTACCTATCTATGCTGGGTTTGGTCACCTGAACTAACTCAACCAATGGAATGTAATGGCCTGCAAAACAGGCTCTGTGGTTTGGTGTGACATTGTACTCCAGTGGTCCATCAGGAGAAAGTATGTCCTCAGTAGCTGTTGTCCCATCAGCCTGGTCCCCAGAATAAACAATTTAGGTAACTTGTGCCCAAACTGCAGCAGGTCAGCTGACCTGGAGCCTGAAGCATAGCTGCCCAGCTGAATCCAGCTTCCATCAGTCAAACACAGTCACCCTACAGAACAGTGAGCATGAAAATAATGCCTATTGTTGAAAGCCACTGAGTTTGGGATGGTTTGTTAAGTTGCATTATTGCAGTTAGCTGACTACTGTCATCATCCTTTCATATCTGAAAGATTAAATTACAAAGTACAAATACATACATTTCTAAGCATCTCACACTGATTTTTTTTTCCTCCTGAATTTCATTAACTGCATGGGCAACCTGTCACCTAAAACTCACCCTTTCTCAATTACTTAGACACTAGAAGGTTAGAAAATTACTTAAAAAAAGACAGTTGGAGGTTAGAAAACACCTCATATACCTCAACAAAAACAAAAAGTTCCTTTTGACAGTGAAATGTTTATGCTAAAATCTCCCCATAAGATGAAGCTGCAAAAGGAAAACCAGTATCTATTTTTTAAGAAAGAGCTATATAAATTACTATCTTTCAGAGTAAAAATAAAACCTCTACCCCTCCTCTTCCAGCCAACATTCATATCCACCCAAATCTGGGCTTAATTTCACAAAGTTCCTAAAGAAAAATTTTACAGAAATCTATAGTTCCCCAGAGTTTGGAAATGTATCAAACATTTTTAATGTACCATAGTTATTGAAAAGTCTTATTTTTACCCCCATTCTAAAATAAGATAGCAAAAACTAAATGGATTATATTAACTGAATCAGATACATTAAATAAAAAACTTATTTTTTGAAACACAAATAGGGCTTTTTACATTTAACAAAAAGCAAACTAGATTTAAAGAGATCTATCTAGGGGCCAGTTAGGGTTTCCCAAATCTCTACAGGACTCTGAAAGTTATTTATGGGGTCCTTGAGCTATTTGAAAACAAAATGCAAAAATGGAACCGATAGCCATAATAAAAATGTACAATGTTCTGCACTATCATTTGGGGATGAAATTACCGAAACTGTTTGGTGACACTGCCTGACACAGATGAATGTGCTAAGAATCCTAGACTACCATTGCTCTCCCACCCCCCCACCCCACCCCTACCAATCATCCTCCCCTTCACTACCTCACTCTTTCGGCTCCAGGCCCTGGGGTTTGCTCTCCAAAAGCTCACCTCACCTGCTCAGCTCCTTTGCCCTTGCTGGTCCCTCTGCCTGGAGCATTTTCCCTCAGATTTTACATATAGTTGTTTTGTGTTTCTCCTGTGAGCACACACTTTTAACAGAGTTTACTATTGCACCCCAGATTATAGGCAGTTCCTGCATAGTTCACCCTCAATATTTACTGTATAAGTAAATTGGGAGTTTCAGTTGTTACATGAAATATAATTTAATCACTTACTAGATCAGACTGTTAGAAAAGAATCTTTAAAAAACACAGAATTCAAGAGGAGGGAGAAAGAAAGAGCCCCTAAGTAATGAAAGAGCTGGAAGCCATTTTCTTACTCATCTACTGGTAAGTCACTAAGCCAGGACTCAACCTGCATCCCAGGATACTTTTTAAAGGGGAACACCAGTTGCAATATATTCTGCGGGAATGAAAATGATTTCAATCTTTGTTAAATATAATTTTGGAATGAAGTATTTTAACATTCTCTGCCATCAGTAAGCAACTCAATTATTTCTACTTAAGTTTCTACAACAAGGCCTATCCCAGGGCTTCCTGAGAAGCTTCCAGCATTTTCCCATGCAATATTTCAAGAGAAGAGCATGGCTCTTTTAAGGAGAAGAGCATGGCATTTTATTAGTCCTATGACCATGTTCTTGGATTTCTTTATTAAAATTCTACAAATTCTTGTGAATGATTCACAGTAAACCTTCACAAACAATACATACAAAATTATTGCCTGTTTTTCCATTGCTTAGTTGGTGCAACATAAAAAACTGTTTTCAGTTTATGTAGGCCAATAAACCTCTCTAGACAATTAAAATGCCTTTTTTCCGAAATAGAAAAGTATATTTATCAAATATGGAAGTCATTTTTCTAATCACATGATTGAATGTCTCAAAAACTGAAATCTGGATAAACAATACTAAATTAAGGTTGGTATATTTTGAAACAGCAAGAATTTATGTGTGGAATGTTCTAACAGCTCATGGATTCTTATGACCACTCAGTATGACTTATACAAACACAAACCAAAACTGTACCAGGGAAATCGAATTTCTTCAAACATCTCACAATAAAGATGCTTAACAAAAACCAGAATTGTATAAGGTTATTTTGATTCTTCTTCCCCCACCATCATATTATGGAAACATGAAGAAAATAGAAGAACTTGAGGAGTATGGCACTGGAAGTTTCACTGTGGATGCAAGAAGATGGTATAATTATATCAACATTAACTTTCATAGGATGCTTTCCAGTTGTCATGTCCTACGTAAGCCTATTTTTCAATCCTCATGATACTCTGAGTAAATACCAACCATCCCCATTCAACAGAAGTTGTGGTCTAGAGAAATTAACTTGGCCGAGGTCATGTAACTGGCAGGACTGGAGGTCATGCCTCTAACCACTCTACAGTAATGTCTCCATCACAGCTTCCTCCAGAAGACAAAGAAGGGAACTTACCGGAGAATTTTCCTTTCTTCAGAATTCACCAGAGTTCTAATAGCATTGCACTGAGTACATGTGGTATCTCACAATCCTGACACATACTGTTACTTCCATTTTAGAGATGAAGAAAATGAGGCATGAAGAGGTTATGTAAGATGAAAAGAGTAAAACTGGAAGCAAAATGAGGTAAACTGTCTCTAAAAATATGTTCTACACTGTTCTCCTAACTCCTGTTAATCAAAAACACTCATTCATTGACTTTAAATTACCTCTTCATTGATGGAATTAGTTAGATTAGATCATGCCTAAGTTTCTTTCCAGTTTTTTTTTAATGATACAAAGCTCAATTCATTTAGAGTAGGGTTTGGGCTTTTTTTTTTTTTTTTTTTTTTTTTTTTTTTTTTTTTTTTTTTTTTTTTTTTTTTTTTTTTTTTTTTTTTGCCATGATGAAAACACTCAGGATAGTTTTTGAGTGGTCCTGCTTTGTTTCCCAAAGGAGGGAAAAGCTGCTGATAATGATCTTAATGCTTTCAGGATTAAGGCTCAAGTTTTAGTACTTTGCATAAAAGAAAACTTTAAATTACAAAGTTTTTATATTAAAACAACTGTTTTATACAGAGAAATGAAAAATTAAAAAAAGAACAAACAAACCTACAAACTACTATTCATTCCATTATCCCTACCTTCTAGAGTTTACATAGTTCCTTTATTAGAAACACTGGTATTCAAAGTTTACGTTATATCTCAACATTTCATCTATATATACTCCATTAAAACACATGACCTGTCATTAATATCTCTTCTTAAATAAAGAGATCATAGTTTCTCACGTGTTTTAAAACTAACTCTACTTGTTTCAAACAGTTAAAAATAGATTTCACATAGAAATCTTAATTCCTAGCTTTCTTCTCTACTAGTTGCCTCTATCACCACCACCACCACCAATAGTAGTAGCAGGATCTGCTAATGAAGAGCCTACACTTCAACATGACAACATGGGTTGAAGGTGACAGGCTTAACTTTTTAAGCAATGCAAGGGCTCTCCAGCTTGCCAGGGCCTCCACTACCTCCAATTATGCTGACCTTGGTTATTTCACTTGTACATTATGTTCTGTCTACAGCAGTTGAGATGCTTGAGCCACAGCTTCCCCACTTTGAATATTTCTGTTCTAATCTACATATCTAAAATAGCACCATAACTTCATGCTTGTTCTACATTAAACATGTGCCTCCAGTAGAACTAAAAACTACAATTATAGAATAGAAACCCAAAAGGTCACATTCCTTTAAAAGCCTGATTCCTTTTTATGGTTCCATAATCGTTACTATGTCTATCATTTCATTAATGTAAATTAGTAGGTTCCCAACCTGGACAACACATTCCAAACAACTTTGAAGTGCAAAAAGCATGTGTGCTCAGACCCAGATCATCCATCTCAATCACATCATAAGCTCTGAGCATCCTATCTTTGTAAATTCATCCAAATTATTCTGATGGCAAACCATTTTGAAATACTGATGAAAACTCTATGGATATACAGGATATGACATAAATCAATAAGACTGATTTCCATAAGCCATAGAGAAGGATCATCCTTATTACTTACATGTGCCTTATAAAAACATTTATGATGCTATAATTTTTTTAGGCTTTAAAAAATATTTCTTTATTGTAACATCAGAAGCAAAATGCACATATAACAACTATTAAACAACTTTTTGGTCTGATGTTTGCATATTTTAACAGCAATGTTTAGTGTGGGCCCCTGAAAGAGCTGAAGTGAAGCCAACATAAAAGGGAATTTCCAAACCAGGCAGAATATTGAGACACATTAGTCTAAATACCATGCTGTCAATTATTTGGTTGAGTTGGTACCAAACTCCAGATGTCCAGTGTCAAAAATAGTGTATTAAAGATGCTCTGCTAAAGAAAAAGACCTAAAACCTAAATTAGCTATTGACTACTTGGGGCCCATGAAACAATTGTGATTTCGCTGAATACCAAAGATAATTTTAGTCCACAGTCCACTAACTTGTCAGACATCTCAAAAAAGTGCAGTTAGCCAGGGAGAGGACTCAACACGGGTTTGTAAGGAAACTTAAAAACCATTTCTTTCATTTGTCTGATAACTGAGGAAGCATGGGCATAACTTAAACTTTTGCCATGGTGTTCAGTTTAACAGTAAGCTGTACAAATGTCTCCACAGATTGCCCAATATTTTCCCATTACTTCTATAACTAGGTCATGTATTGAGAATCAGGCAGCCAAACAAGTGTTTAAGAGACCATCACTGAAGGAGGTGGGCAAAAACAAGATGTGCTCTTGCACAAGCTGCATGAGGTCTGGGGAAGGGTATGCTCTAACTCAAAGTGTGCTCTTCTGTGTATCACTAGGTAAGCGCTGGCAGGGAAAGACAAAGACAAACACACACACACACACACACACACACGCTCACCATAAACAGGAGTCCAGTTCTTATGCACAATGTTTACAGCAGGGTCTCACTTGGCACCTCTGGTCCAAAGGAATGCTTAAAACGATGCCCAAAAACATAATGACATTGTTTTATTTTTTGCAAAAGTAAAAGAAAAGCTTATGAGTGTGCATAGCATTAAGTATTATGTTTACCACGAGCCCCCAGATAAATGTCAGCAAGACAGACAAGTGCTTAGCAATTTCAGACAACTCAACAGCTAGGATCACTGCCAATTTGTCCTTACTGTGATTGTGATGGTGGGAAGCTAGACTCTTCCAGCCCACATAAACATTTTCTCCCAAAACTCTGAAACATTTTTGTGTCTATCAAAAAGGCACACATCAAAGAGACCCAGCCATATCATTGCCTTTGGAAATGTAGCCTTCATGTAAGACATGTAAGTGTACAGCAGCCTTCTATTAAAATGCAAAAGGGGGCACAATTTAGACAGTTAAGAGTAAAATTAAGTACTTAGGGATATGGGGACACAGGGACAGCAAGAATCCCCTCCCTTCCTGGAGCAATTTGGTATGTCTTGATTTCCTCCTGTCAGATGGGGTTATGCCATACTCTTAAACAACTTTTTCCATAAAAAGTAACTAGCCAGTACTTCCTGTATAATTCTTCACTATACACATCTTCAGAGATTAGCTTCAAAGACAGGTTTTCAAGTTTTCACTTTTATAACTTACTCTTTTCACAGTCCAAAGCAATTCCCAGTTTTATTTCCATTTCATTTTTGAAAATACTTCTCAAGGAATAGCCTAGGAAGATGAAATGAGGTCAGTGCTCCAGGAAGGAGCTGCATTTCTAGAGGAGGAAGAGTACACAGGTGGGCACAGGATGGTGCCTACAATTCTGGGTCCAGACATGGCCGGCGTCACTAGACAGGTTAAGAATCAAGCATAATGATGGTCATTGCTGAGACCTTCTGTCCTAAGGAACAGTATTTCTGCTTTATAAGCTTAACAAAACTACTATTCTAGATTTAATTTCATTCGATTTTTAACTGATATGGTAGGGACATTTATCTCCAGATTGAATGGCAGCTCTTCTTCCAAGATGGGTAGATAATGTCTACTTTACAGCCTGTTAAGAATACGAATGAAGTACCATAGGAAAACTATGCTTTGCAAAAAGTCCCTGGCACATCATAGTAATGACTCCCTAACTGGTACCAAGAAATGGGTCTGTGGGGCTTAGAATTTTAGATAGTCTGTGGAAAAAAAAAAAAGTAATGTAAACTACAAATGCTTTGAAAAGAAATTATTTGTTCAGGCTAATAAATAACAATATAGTGCAGGATTTTGACAGCTGACATTACTTAAACATCACAAAACCAAAATCCAGACAAAAAAAATTCAGCATGTGAATTAACCACCTGACACACTGCTTTTGAGCTGCACTCTATGTCTCATAATGATTTCCATTAATAACATTTTCTATAAAGTGCAAAAATAAATCAGTCTTTCTTCAAGCATAGGTGATAAAATTTTATTTTTAATTCAGAAAAATACTCTGTCTCATAACTCTTCACTGGCAAAGTTATATCAATTTTTAGGATTATTGTCAAATTTACAAACACCTCTATTAACTTTTCTTCACATATGAACAAATGCGGGTATTTCTTACGTATCGACTAACTTTTGTATTGACAAAACTCATTGACCAGTTTATCGTCAAAATTATTTATTTTGTGTGTGATTTTTATTGTATTCATGCATGTACACATGCACACACACATCCACACACCCTTTTATGTAAAGACCCCAGGTTAACTGGCACAGTGGGTGGTGTTCCTGGGAAGTGATGTCCACACTAGAATTGCTAGGAATAACTTAAGACACAGAAGTGATTGAATTATCAGTATCCCCTTAGTGGTATCTCAAAACTACTCTCAACTCTGATGGCACTCAACCCAAGGAGCAATGTTACAGAGGAAAGTCAGAGTGGAACAGGACAGTATTAACTAATTGCTGTTAAAATCTTACTTTTTCAAATGTGACATGTTAGGATCCCGAGAACACAATGTCAGGGACCCTCCAGGACCTTGGAAAGGCCCTAGCAATGTATTCAAAAAACAGTAAGACATGTATTGCATAATGAGGGGCCCTGAGACTTGAGCTTCATTAGCTTCACAATAAATCTGCCTCTGTGCTCCCTATTATTATTCATCATTTACCTCCATTGGTACTCCAATGCCTGGGCTCTCCAAATCAATTTCAATTCCAAGGACACAGGAAGTACTATCTTGTATATCAGTATACAGCAAATCAAGAGTGTGCTATTCTTCAATTATCCATAGTGAGATTGACAGAGAGCAAGAGAATATATGTATAATAAAAATATATTTATATTATACACATAGTGGACATACACATATGAATAAATATATCTACGTGTGTGGTGTGTGTGCATATATACATATATGCATTATATGTAACCTATACTATTTACACAACATGAGATCCAGATCTCATCCCTGCAAGGAGGTTCTTCTTAGGAAAAAGTCACATTTATAGATCAGCAAGCAAACAGGGTTTCCTTTAGGAGAAGTAGCCAGTGAGTGAAGCAGGAAGGGGCCACCATGGCCACCAGGGGACTATCAGTGCTCCCTAGCGCTGAACATAATGCCTTTGCTTAGTGACCCAAGAATAGTCACTTTGACTCCTGCCAAAGCAGAGTTATTCATCCTTGAAGAGAATAGTCATTAATCTGGTCCTGCTAGGTACCGGTCTTTAAAAAATAGGTGAAAACGAATACAATATTCCAGTATAAGGGGAAAATACCATTTTAATTTAATCTTTAATTGCCAAGCATATTAATTGAAAGGCAAATTTTTAAAAACAAATTTCTGACATTTGCAGACTTTTCAGATTTTAAATAAACAATATTTACTATCAATACTTAAGGCCAGTTCATCATGCAAAAAGACTTGTGGAAGTCTTTTTTCAGCAGTACCCAGGACATGTCTGCACTGTGAAAATCTTAAGGCAGAGGTGAAGATGGGATGGGGAGAGAAATAAAAGGAATGCAGAGTATGGTTCTGGTCCTAAAAAAAAAAAAAAAAAAAATGAAAGTTAGGTAACAGGAGAAGTTTTAAGGGGTTCAACAGCATTGCATGCTGTCTCTAGATCTGCCTAAAATACAAGGCCCCTGGCTTCCAAACGGTCTTAGGACCTCTCATCAAGTGCTCCAACCTCTCCTGTCTTGAGGTTCCTCCAGTGTTATCAAAAAAATTGCATTTTCTAAAAAGAACTGTCAATTTGCATTTCTAGAATTGTCAAGATGAGATGTCCCCAAAACATACACTTTCAAAGAAATATTTTCCAAAGAATATGGAAGGCTTTGTCACTCCAGTTAGGTGTAGGCAGGGTTTTTCTATCTGCACATTCCAGAAATCAGGTACATTAAGGGAAAATAATCAGTATTTGTGAAGCTTACGACTCAGGATGCTCACCAGCAATATTTCATAAAGGGTTTGTTTATAGGTGAGAAGTAGACAAGTGGGAAGACTGTTAAAGATGGGGTGTTGGAGAATGCTGCAAAATCTTTGATTTAGTTTCCTCTAACATAGTATCATGTGTACACAGGCATGCATTTAAAACTTCTGGGGCTTTGTACCTGAGACTTTCCTGCAACCTGTGGGAGAGAGTACCAGGGTATCCTGCTGCCAAACCACAGCGGACAGAGAGAGAACAGGGCAGGCAGTGACAGGCCTTTCATTGATTCATTCATTTATTCATTCAACCAAGTCATTCCTTCTCCCCACAGGAAATGTCCTTGTGGGAATAAGCCCACAAATCCAAGGACAGTGCCTCTTTCTAGACTGGGGTTTTGTTTGTTTGTTTGTTTGTTTTTAAATAAATACAAGCCACAAGGAAAGGCCATGTTGTAAGCTGTGGCCTTGATTCCACTTTCCATTCCACAGCGGCAAAGGCCTTTGCCAGCCTCTAAAGTACCTTTGGCCACACAGAAGAGAAAGTGGCCACAGATTACTATCCCAGCATTGGTTTTTGAAGGGTCTTTTAGCCCCCATTCACCATCTTCCCTAGGAAAGGCCTGATGATTTCACATAGCTGCAAAACAACATCACAAGTAGATAGACACAATCCACATTCTGTTAACCTCTAATGTAGACATGTAAGAATTCTAAGTACACTTAGTAAAAGAACATCATGGCAAGAAATTGGAAGATGTAGATAATTCAGTATCATGAATGAGTCCTTTATACATACTAGCTCAGTTAATTCTCACCCATTCTACAGGGTAGGCACATTATTATTCTCATTATATAGGGGGGAAACTGAGGCACCATGGGATTAAATCACTTGTTCCCAGTCAAATGACTGACAAATGACCACTGTATGTTCACTATGCTGGCTCTTAGGTGATCTCCATCTCAAAGGGCAGGAGGGACAATACTGTTTAGTTCTTCACTATTTGGCAATTTTGTATAGGCCCAGCTCTGTATACCTGTCTAAAATTCAAATTCTAGTTCAAATTAAGCAGCCATGGAAACTCAGCCAAGTGGCAAGTTAGGTAATCTCTGTGTCTCAGTTCACTACGTATAAAATGGAGATAATAAGAGCCTACCACATATGGCACAACCCATCTATTTAGTTTACTATGGTACTGCTTTAAGAATGTAACACAAAGATTTACCAAACTATTATTCGATCCAAACTCAACATTAGCAGTAGTAACTAAATTTTCTTTCCAGAGACTGTGACATTTTCGAATTGTATAGCTATGCATCTGCCACATGAAATGAAGCAGCCTGTTTATTTCCTGAGTTTTGCAGATGAGGAAATGAGCAAGACTCACCATAAGAAACCTGTAAATACTGGAAGTCAAAAATCAGCAAGTCATAGATACTTCAGTCACTATCAGTCAATCAGATCCCAGCTCCTAAGTGGGCCCCTATAGGAAAATATGAGACAGTAGCAAAGCTGGGAAAGTTCTAAAAGACCTGCTAGCTTGGCATCATGACAAGAATAATAGAATTGGATCAGATTCTCTGTTTCATTTCAGAGGGGCAATCTACCTTGGAGACTTTACATCACACCCTTTTCCCTATGCCTGGCCCTCACTTGTTCCTTGTATGTTCTTATGGCCAACTATCTCACTTAAGCAAAGGCTTTGCTTCACCTGTCAGGAAATCTACCCTGACAAACCAACTAGGAAGTCTAGTACTTCCTCCTCCCAGTCACTTTGGCCTACACTTTCTCCCATATCACTACCTTCCAACATACTATATATTTAACTTCTCATGCTTTTATTATTTATCTCTTTACCAGTAGAACATAAACTCCCCAAAGACTGGGAATCTGTTTTCTTTTTCACAAAAATAGCAAATGGCTAGAACTGTACCTGGTACAAAACGGGAATTCAGGCCATATTAATACATAAATAAATTGAAAATGCAGAGGTATTTTTATGAAAGCACCAAAATTGGAGGGTCTACCACCACAGATAATTCAAGTTACAATCTCTTGACCTATATATAATGGTTTATATATAATGGTTTAGACGCCATACATTCAGTAGACACCAGGAGATGATGCTCATGATGCCAGGCAAGAGCAGCAAGCCATCATTCTCAGTAAGCATCTTAAACTTATGATGGGCTTATCAGGGTTTACTGTAAGTTGAGGAAGATCTGCAATCAAATCCAGTAAGAATGATTAAACAGCTGTCTTTCTAAGACAAAAAGTCAAAAGATTATACAGCATTGAGATACAGGGGCAGAGCCGGAGTTTCGTGTGTCTGTGCCACGACCTTCAATACTAAAGGCACTGTACTTGGTGTTCCCAGTGATCAGTTTAACTTCATTTTTCTAGGATATGTACATCAAACCCAAGTATCAACTCACAGTGAAAAAACCAATCCTGCACAGATTTCCTACCTCCAAGATATACAGCCATGTTATGAGTGAATCAATGGTGAAAACGGTGCACCTGACACACCATCACAGGGTTGTGGGATTCTAGACAACTTGAATTACTGGAGGGTCAAAGAGGCAGATTCTATTTGCATGTGTATATTCCAGAGATGGTGTACTAGCAATGAAATGCAAGGAAGAGAAGAGCATAGGTGCATCACTCAAGAGGAAGAGAGAGTATTAAACCAGAAAACAGCGAAAATCAGACTACCCTTGGCTCCGATGACCAAATCTTTGTTTCTTATCGGCATAGGCAAATGGTTAAAAACAAGAGCTAAGTGTATGGACAAACTAAGATCCATCTCAACTTGATGCACTTAATTTGAACTGAATAGTTCAGTTATAGTGAAAACAATAAACCTTGGACACCAAGGCCTAGAGAAATCTGTCAGGCAAGAAAATGCCGTATTTCCATAAAATCTTCAGTTCATTACTACTTTGAGGTTTTTAAACTAGTGGCTAAATGGTAATAATCCAGAAAATCCCCATATAAAACTGCCTCCTATGTGTCTCTGCAATACTCACATAATTGCTAAATAATATGCTCCCTGAAAACTACTGAAGGTGAATTAATACACATCTTTTCAGTAGTCATTTCACATGTTACTCCCTAACAAAAACCAATCATTAAATATATCATATAACTGTGTCCAAAAATGCATATGCTGAAGTGTAAACACATAACAGTAATTGCACAGAACTTACACTAAATGCTTTGATATATATTCACCCAAGTCTCATCAAAAGTATATTTATGACACTGCCTGTTAGTCAGTTTTTTAATTTTTTTTAAAGTAAATTGCTACTTCTTTCTGTATATGGAGCTGTCTTTGAGAGTGCAGGGCCTCTCCTTAGTCAAGGTAGTAGCAGTTTTAAGTTAGGCTCTCTACCCTGGAAATTTCAAAGGATTAACGTTTACTTTTCAGTTTGCTAGCTTCAAATTATTTCCGAATTACAGTTATCTGTCGTACTTGCCATACAATTCACCCAAATCATAACAATATAGGTATTATAAAATTATTTTTTCAATATTTTCACTAAGACACCCTTTCAGGGTTGACCATGACTTACAAGTAGAGCTTCAGAGAATTTATAGAACACACAGCCCTCTTAAATGTTTGCACAGTACTTAAGACAAATTTCTGCACACTTAAACTCTGGTGATTCACCAATAGTTAATTTTTAATCACCTAAGAGATTATAACTAAATCTTCAAGAAGGATAACTGTCTTCCACACATTTTAATAGATATAATTTATATTTCCTTTTAACCAACCTAGTCCAAGAAGGTAAGTAATGCAAATTTATTACTCACTGAACATTAATTATAGTTCATCCTGAAATAACTTACTGAGTGTGAATGGATATGCTAAGATAGCTTCTCTTGGTCAGGAAATATTACTTACAAATTTATATAATACATCATTTTAACTTATTGTTGAAGCTAAGGGAAGGAACTCAGATAAAAATGTATACTCCGCACTACTGGAGTTTTACTATTTTAAACCACCAGACACGAAAATTCTAATTTATTTTTAAAACACCTTCAATTATAATATTCAATCATGATATGAATCAGCAAATTTGTGACTCTACTAAACAACTCCTCTTAAGATTACCAAAATTTGCTTAGTTCTTCCACCACACTTTTATCAGATACGGTAAAAGCTAGTAGGTGAATATTTTTTAAAATTGCCAATTTCAAAACCTGGACAATCACGTGTCAGGATAATCTTCTGAAGATGTTTGTAGACCTTCTAGGTGATTATTTTCTAGTCGGTGTGTTCTATCATAGCCCGTTCTAAACTAGCATTCAACGCTTATTAGATACTCACTGTGTGCAGACAGTATTATATTAAGCAAAAGAGCATACGGCTTGGTCTCATTTTATTCGTGCATAAATACACAGCAGTGGTGATTTATTCTGTCAACTTTGTGGAAACGTGAGCTGCATTCACATGGCTGAACCCATAGCATTCATCTGGAACTGACTTTCTGGGAGAATTTACAGGTTCTGTGGGGTATCACGCCGTGCCTCCACCTTGCAGCCACCACAGGGTAACTAGTGGGAGCCGGCCACACCTTCCGCAGGTGGCTGGATCGCCTGAAGCGGATGAACCTGACCCACCTCCCCTCGCAGGGGCTCCAGCCTCAAGTGAGTAAATGCGTGCAAAGGAGTTCGGCAAATTAAAGGAGTTCGGCAAATTATAAAGACTTGTTGAAAGGTTCCAGTATCCTGGGCTGGAAGGAAGGAGCAGCCGCCCCGCGAGGCGCCCCCTCCCCCGCGGCCACTGCGTTCCCCGCGCCGGGAGTGCTGCGCAGGCTGCCGCCGCCACCGAGCCCTGGACGCAGCCGGCGCACCTCGGGCCTAGCACTCTTTGAAAGGCAAATCGCGGAGCCAGGACGCCTAGAAAAGCCCGGCCGCCTGCCCCGGGGAATTGCTCCCCAGCGACCGCAGCCACAGGGGCCTCCAGGGCAGCGCGGCCCCGGGGCGCTGGGCGCGGCCGCGGGCACACGCGGGACTTCAGCCCGCAGCGCCCCGGCGTCCGCGCAGGCCGGAGCAGCGGCGGGCGTCCAGGGGCCCCGGAGCGGCGCGCCCGGCCCGACCCGGAGAGCCCCGCCGCCGCCGCGGGAGACGGAGCGCCCAGTCCTCCGCCCGCGGCCGCCCGCTCCGGCTCCCTCCCGACGCACCACACCTAGCAACCGGCGCTGACAGGACGCAGTGGCGGCGGCGGCGGGAGGAGGAAGCGGAATGGCTGCCGCGGTGGAGCCACCCCCGCCCCCCCTCCCGCTCCCACCTCCCAGCGGCTGCAGCCGCCGCCGAGCCCTGACAGCTCGAGCCTGGGCGGAAGCGGCGGGCGGCGTGCAGCGCCCGCCCCTCGCCACCCCCGGCGCCTCGGCCGCCGCGACCACCCGGGCCAACTAACTCGGCGTCCCTGCCCAGCGCCGGCCGCTCGGCCAGCCCCGCCGCGCTCCCCACCCGGCAGCCGGCCCGCCGCTGCATCTCCCGCCGCCGGGTCCCTCCGCCCGCGCCCCCGCCGCGGCGTACCCCCCACTCCCACCACTTCGCAGCCGGCGTGCACGCTCTCCGGAATCCCCCAGCCCGCCAGCCGGCCGCACCTCGGGGCGCCCGCCCCCTCCCCCACCCACGCCCTGCTCCCCGCTCCCCCTCCCCGGCACCTCGCGCCTCCGCACCCCGCCACCCCCACGCCCCAGGCTCGCACACACCCTCCCCGCCCCACCGCCGGCTCCCTCCCTCCCGGCCACCCCTGGCCATTCTGGGGTTCGCGCTCGGGTAGGAGTTTCAGCGTGCCGGACGCCCCCGCCCACCCCCAAGTCATTTACCGATGTGGTTGTCCTCGATGTGCTCGATTAGGTCGGCCAGGGTGGGGAAGTGGAGTCCGCAGCCCCCGAATCGGCAGGTATTGGAGAAGAAGGAGGCGGCGGCGATGCCTGTCATGGTGCTACATCGAGAGCCCCCCTGGTGTCGGCTCTGCGAGCGCCGGGCGGGCGAGCGGGCGGGCGGGCGGGCGGAGGGAGGGAGGGAGGCAGGGTGGGGTGAGGAGAGGAGGG
>PVHY01005146.1:0-85821 GCA_004024945.1 Uropsilus gracilis | reverse complement strand
TCCTTGTCACCTTCAGGTAGCAGGAACTCCATGGTGCCAAACCAGCCAAGTTCACTTTCTTCTCAGGCCTAACTTTTGCACGGCCTCTTTCGGACACAAATCAAACTCAGCAAAGCAAACTCCAACACGGAGTTCAAATCTGCAAACTCCTTAACTGCTTTCAGCACACATGCTGCCAGCCTGGGCCAGCCGAGGGTTGAAGGCCCTCGGTGGCCACATGGCCAAGCTCACATGGCTCACATCTTTACAAGATGGCCAATTCCCATCTTTCCTCCACTGAACCTCTCTCTCTATCCAGTCTCCATATTCAAATCTGCATCCCATCTTCTCTTTGTTTGCACACCCTTTATATACCCTGATTTCCCCGCCTTCCAGGAAATCTGTTTCACCTAGACTATTTCACTTCTTCCCCCTGCATCCCCCTGAAGGGAAATTCCAGCTAAGGTCATTCCCCCATTTTAACATTACCTGTCCTTGAAATCTGCAATCTTAAACAGGAGGGGGGGGGCACACCCTATCATCCTCTGCCATAAGCTTCAGTTCTATGGTCAGCTTGCTAGGTTTGACCTTTTTTTATCTTTTGTTTAGTTTCTCTATAGTTCACGTATAAATGGACCATCCGGTATATATCTTTTTTCTTCTAATTTCGGCTAGCATAATCCCTTCCAGCTCCATCCATCTTGCCGCAAATGGCGTGAGTTTGTCTTTTTTGGCTTAGAGAAACATGTTTATTTCCTAGTGCTAGAATAACCACTACCTTGACTTCTAACAGTGTGGATTAGATTAATATTGACCAGATTAAAGATTTTGAACTTTATCTTAAGAACAATGGGAAATGGTCAAAATGTTTGGGCCATTGAGATGTTGACGTGGGATTAGCATTTTTAAAAGGTCAGTAGCTTGCAGTGTGGAGGTTGCCTTGTTGGACTCTTAATTGCAGGGACCAAAATAAAGAGGTTATGCGATGAAATTATATGGTGTTTTAAACTAATAGCATGGCAGTAGGGATGAAGAAAAATGAACAGGTTTGAGACCTGTTCATGTGTGTACAGTGCACCTCATTCAACTAGACCGTGTCAATAGAGTTTGGATCTGGTGCACAAGGAAGAGGGGGAGAAGCATTTTAAATCCCAGGTTCATGGATAACGTTTAATTTGTTGAATGTGAAAATGGGAAAACACACAACGGCTAAGAAGTTCTTGAGTTCCAATTTGAACATAGTTTTTCCTCTACCACCATCCATTGTAATCCCTTAACCCCTTCACCCCTGCCACCTCCCTATTAACTTTGGGAGACCTCAGTTCATTTATTAACACACAGTAGTTTTTATAAGTATTATATACATGTCTAGTATTTGGGGTTTTCATTTTAACTTGCTTTACTCTATTTAATTCTCTTGAACTCCTTCCATTTTGTTATAAATGACAACATTTTACATTTTCTGTGGCCGAATATTATCTCATATTGTAGATACACCACATCTCTTTGATCTACTCTTTTATTGATAGACATTTTAAAAAAGCTAATTTCCTAATTAAAATCATGTTGGTTTAGAGCCCCGATGTATTTTGTAGGAGGGGTTGTATGAGTAACCACACTCACCTATTACTAAGGCACTAAATCATCCTCCATCACAGTTCATTTGACCCCCTCCATTCTTTGCTCACCCCCTGTTCCTGTGTCCTCAGTTCTGTAGTCAGATTGCAAGGGTTTGCTTTGGCTTTGTTTTTTGTTTATTTGCGTGGTTTCTTTATATTACACATGTTAGTGAAATGATCTGGTATTTGTCTTTTTCCCTTTGACTTACTTCAGTTCGCATCCCTCCAGTTCCATCTGTTTTGTCTCTGTAGCCATATAATTTTTTTTATAATACTGCATTTGTATATGTACCATATCATCTTTATTCGTCATTGGCACTTAGGTTGTTTCCATAGCTTCACTATTGTAAATAGCACTGCAATGAATTTAGGAGTACATCTATCCCTTTGAATTAAACTTTTTGTGTTCATCAGGTAGGTGCTTAGGGAATGAGTTGCTGGATCTGATAGATCTGTAATATTTTCAGAAACCTCCATACTGTTTTCCATAGAGAATGGACCAGTTCACATTTCAACAGCAGTTTATGAAGGTTCTTTTTTCTTTACACCCTTGCTAGCACTTGTTTTTTAGCTTTTTGATACAGGCCATTCTAGATGTAAGGTGTTAGCTCATTCTGGTTTATTTTGCATTTTCCTGATTATAAATTGTGATGAACATTTTCTTGTACCTGTTGGCTGTTTGTCTTCCTTGGAGACATTTTTCAGTTGGATTCATTTTTGTTGATTTATGTGAGTACATTGTAGAAATTGATATTAGCCCCATGGATATGTTCTTTTGAAATGGCTGTGAGCTATCAAATGAGGATTATCAAGTTGAATATGTGACTATCTCTGGAGTTTTGCCAAAGGAATATGAACTGGAGATGTAATTTTGAAATTCATTGACTTTTAAACTACATTGAAAACTATGGATGTTAATGAAGTCTCTTAGAGAGAGGGTAAAATTGAAAAGAACTATTGCTTAAAAATGTATCACAAACAAAAAGGTAGACAGTTGAATCTATTCCTATAGGTACCAACAAAAGAGCAACAACTGGCCTATACAGTACCAACAAAAGAGCAACAACTGGCAGTGATTGGGATGATGGGTGAAGAATGTATGCAGATCAGACCCCCTCCTAGGAGTACAGAAAAGTGGGGCTCTGTACAGTTGTAATCTTAGGGCGTTACACCCCCCAGGTGATAAAGCCTACTTATACTGTGGCTACCACTTTATTTTCTAGACTAAGTGGCATTTAACTCTAATAGGAAGTCACTACTCTTTCAGGAAAGAAGGGCAAGTTTGATTTGTAGATGAAAAAAGGAAATTATTTTTATCTTGTGTTTGCCAGTTCTGTTCAGCAGAAAGCTGTGCCAACTTTCTGTAATATTTGTATTGCCTAACTAAATACTCTTCCACTGTCCCTCTCCTCTCACACATTCTGTCTCACACGCACTATCTCTCTCTCTCACACACACATGCACACATCTTTTATACTGAATATTTTAATTTTGATTTCAAAGCTTTTTTAAGGATATTAGTCTTTGAAACACTATCTGCTTTAATCTTCCAAGCATCATCAATGGGAGATATGCTCTTGAATAAAGTGCTGCTAGAATTGGTAAATGCTGTTCATTACTTTACTCAGTCTGAGTTCCTTTGAGATTTTATAATTGAGCATTAGTAATATGCATCATTTTAAAGGTCTTCAGAGATCAATCTTGATGTTCCTTCTTTTAGCTTTGCTGCTTTTACAGTGCCCTTATATATTTACTGAAAAACATGGGATGATTTTCTGCTCCTATATGCTTTCATTTGATTGCTCAATCATGACTGTATTTTCCATATACTTGTATACAGTAACTGAGAAAAAAAGAAATTTCCAGTGATAAAGGTGCTGCTTCTAAATAGAAAATGTTTTGAGTGTGCTTCACATGTAAGGAGTTCACTACCCCCAAGGAGCAAATGAAACTCTAAATTCCCTGTGTATTTATATCACAGGATGGAGTCAGGCTTGCTTTATTTTGTCATGATAAATAATAGGTCCTTTTACAATTAGAAAAGGTGGTGTTAAATAAGGCAAAACAAACAAAACAATTTAAACAAAAGAAAAAAAAAAACACAAAAGCAACAAACAGCCCTACCTAATTCTTTCCTAAAGACCATGTAGAAGCTGTCCTTATAGTCTTGAGTTCACTAGGAAAGCACTACTGTGAGTTTAGGGGTTGGTGCTGTTTAGTACTGAAATGGAGCTCCTGCAGTGTGGCTGAAGTGCTAGCTGCAGGAACAGCCATTATGTAGCCAAGCTTGACCACCTGCTGGGTGAAGGTGAAAGTCATAGTGGGCTTTGGGGAGTTGTGTCCCTGGGACAGTTGCCTCTGAGTTTGCTGCTATTCCCTGGTGATGGGGCTCAGAGTGCTGGGGATCTGCTGTGTAAGCTAGAGGAGATTCACAGGTGCAGAGTGGAGAATGAGGGGGACACAGAGTTTTGCAGGGATCTTTTATCTTCTGTTACCATTTCAGGTCACAGGGACCTTGACTCAGCTTTACAATCACCACGCATGAATTCCTCCGTGGGTCAGCTGTATCTCAGAACCACCCAGGGAGGACTTCTGGGAGTTCCCAGTTGAGTGGGTTGATCTAGAACAAACTAGCACAATATAGATTCTGAATAACAGCCCCTAGAAAGCTGTATTTTTTTTCTTTAATATGGCAAGTACCCAGTATTTCTGAATAGAGAAAAATGGAAGGTTAATATCTTTTCCCCTGCAGTACAAATGGCAATCTTGAACATGCAAGGTCAACTTAATCACTTAATTGACTATGGCCTATGTCAACTTTGGACAGACCTAAGTATAATTGGTTGAGAATACTGGCTAATGATTAAAAATATCATATTTTCTTTAAGATAGGCATTATGAATACAAATTTGTTTAACAGTGATAAGGAATTCCTTTCACTCCATCTAGATTTTAATACTGGCAGTGTCATAAACTAGCTATACTTTATAAAAGTATGTAATTTTTTGCATCCTTACATCTTTATGAAGATTAAAAGACATGATGTATGTGAAAACTAAGGCATATTAGACAGCCGTCTGCTATTAGCGTGTCTTTAAGGGGGAAGGTTCCTCTAAGTGATAAGAGGCTAGCTTAAATAATAAACATTTTTATCCTAAGTAATAAGATTTCCAAAGGATAGATTGCCTGCATTACATATTAATTCTAGGTTCACTGAAGTCTATCTTAATGCAATTGTAATGTGATATTTCTATTAAAACTTAAATACTCTTATTAGTAATTTTCCTTAGTCCTCTTGGAAAAATAAGTCTTTATATGTCCAGTTAAAGTACTGGCTTAACTTCAGTCCTAAGAATATAATTTTGTCATAAAAGTTACATCCTTGTGTGTATTGTTATAGTATATCTGAATGAACATTGGATCTATTTTACTAAATTCTCACTTTCTTGTTGCTTTCCCTTTTTTGTTCCTTCAGTCATTTCTAATAAGATTATATTAAATAAAAAGTGAAACACTATAAATTAAATTCTAAAAGCTAAAATAAGCAGCAGGTGATGAAAATGTGTGTGTATCTGTGTGTGATTTGTGTATATCATATAATGTGTATTTACGTTGTTGAATTTAGGCCTCCAAAGGACAGAGTTCAAATTACACAGAGCTTAGAAATCTTTTTAAACATCTAGTATAAGAAGAAAATGAGGATTAGGTAATCAGAATTGATGAAGGTACCGGGCCAAGTTGTCTGAAGAGTATATCATGGTTCAGCACCTTTTAGAATTAGTCCAACGAGTTGTTACTTATTCACTGTAATTTAGTTGTAAAAACCAATAGTACTTTGGTTCAAAAGACCACTGTTATATAAACTACTGTTGCATGTGCAGTCAGTGAGAGTTAGTTAAATTCTTTTGGTACTTCATATAAAATCTTTTTAAAACATGTTTTATTTTGACATTATACTTGCCCTCTTCAGCTTTTAAAGTTTGGAGCTTATTTCAGTACTTTGAGCTACATGGAGACTACCCTCACACTAGGCACAGAGCTGTCTTTAGCTTCCCCACTTGTAAAAAGAATCTTTGCCAGGAAGACTGAGAATCCAGAGGCAGTGGGAAGCAACTCCTGGGTCATTCTGCTCTGGAGCAAAGGTGCGTGCCAGGAGGGGCGGAGCAGCAGGTCCTTCCCATGGAGAGGTGGCCTGGCTGATGGGCACTCTGTGTTGAGCAGGTTTTCACCTGCTGGAGTAAGTCCAGGGGAAAACAGTCTGACTAATAGAATTATTCCACCTGCTCACACCTCCCCAGAAGTTAAGCATTAATTATTTGTGGTTTTCCAGTCCTATTTCCTATATTCACATGTTGTAAATTAGAAGTGTTTATTTTATTTCTAGATCTAGTTTTTTCCTTATAGTCCTTTTGCTAACAGCTCCTTCACTATTCTTCATCCTCATCTAACCCACTGTTTCCTCAAATGTCTCATAAAAGGCAAATTGGCTAGTCACTAAACCTCCAGCTTCTCAGACTTGTCAGATGATAAGTTTTCCTCCTCTTTGACCTTGGAAGGAACCAGCCCCGTTGAGTCTTTGGTCTTGTACCTTTAGCTTCTTGAACGGGAATCTATTGCTTACGTTACGCAAGTTGAGGTGCTCTGTTAGGCAACCCTGGCAAACTAATAAACATAGGGGTGCCGAAATTTGACTGACTCTATGGGTCTAGAATAGAACCTGGAAATTTGTGTGTATAATGAATACCTCAGGTAGTTCTCAAAGAGGAAGTGTCGACTGTGCTGCGTGACATTGAGAGACAAGTTGAGTGGGACACTACCCATCACTAGAAGATAGGACCCCCACTTCAGCAAGTAAAAATACAGGAGGCTCATGGGCCATGCACATGCTTGAAAAATATTTGTTGTTTATGTGACATTCACATTAACTGTCTATCCTGTCTGCTGTTCCTCTCTTGTTAGAAAACAGATTTGTACTTCTGAAACAGCAATTGAACTTATAACTTGGGCTGCAGATAAATTCTGCCTGGAGTTAAAAGTTCTCTTGAACTTAAAATTAGTTGCCATTTCATATGCTCTCTATGTGCCCTGTTGGACTAGCCCTTTTGGGGAAGCCCTTATGGGTTAGATTATGTCTACCCTAAATTCATTTGTGAAGTTCTAACCCCCAGTACCTTAGAGTGTGACTGTGGTGTTAGTGTCTTCAAAGAGGCAATAGGTGAAAGTCATTCAGAGAAGGTATCCTCATGAAAAGCTAAAATTTGTTGGTCACATTCACATACAGAGAGTCTCATAAAGGTGGTTGTTGGGGTGATGCTTCCATAAGCAAAGAACCTCAAATATTGTCAACCACAAACTAAAAGAGAGCTCTTAGGAAGGAGTCAACCTTATATAAGCCTAGCCTTGAAGCTTTAGCTTCCAGAACAAGAGTGTCTGTTTAAACCACTCAGTTTGTGATACTTTGTTACAACAATTCTAAGAAACTAATAACTGTGGTGCCACAGAAAATTAGGCTTGTAAACCCCTCTCATCAGCTTTCTCTTGTATGAAGTCTATGAAATGTGTGCTGGACAAAGGGAGTGGTCTCATTTTATAATTGTATTGGGGAATCAATGATTTACCAATTTGATGTAACAGAAGTGTCCATGTTTTTCAATATTTAATAGCATATAGATATGAATATGTTTATAATCTTAAAGTGTCATAAGTCAGATGCCTTATGTGCACTATCTAATAATCTTTGAGATAACCATAGTGAGTTAGACGGTACTTATGATGAACTCCTTTTAATACATGCAAACTGAAGCTCATCAAGAGAAGGTGGCTTAGCAAAGTAAAATAGTAGCTAGTAGTGATGGAGCCAAGAATCGTTCAGATATTCTAATTTTTGGTCACATTCTGTGCTGCTTCTAGACAGGAAACATGCTAAGTAGCAGTAGGTGAGACTAGGTGAGAGAAAGGTAGGTTGCTAGTTGTTTTGATGGAATTGTTTTCTCTAGTATAGGTTCACATGCCAATTTTCTTTATGTGCACATGAATCAGTAATCTCTTAGGTAGACAAGGTCAACTAAAATGCCTTTATTAATTTTACCAACAATTGAAAGAATTTGACAGTTGAAAGGTTTTTGTGTTGTATACATTTTCACTTATGCTCCTTTGGGTTTGCCTTTATTCTGAGTATTTTCATTAGTGCTTAATGGTATACTAAAAAAACTGTTGACAGTAAAATCTTTCTGATGCAGAGAATAATACAATTTCTACATACCCTCCTTCTCCTTCTATCTTCCCTGATCTGTTGAGATTTGTGACACAGATTTTCATCCCTTTGGATTTTCACTGTAATATTTCTAGTCTAGCCATTCAACAGTTAAATATTTGCTTAGTACTTTGGAAAGGAGGATTTCTCACCAGAGGTGATTTCTGGCCTGCAGAGTTTGTGGCTTCTGAGATTTTTATTATTTTTTAGGGGGTGGAGAAGTTTCTTTGGGCTAGTTCTGTGAATGAGAGATCAAAGTTAGATGGATCTGACAACTTTCTTCTGAGAAGGACCACCCAATAATTTGATAGTTCTTGTATTTTTCTACCACATGGTGATTGATGTACCCAGGATCCTCTGCCATTTTGTTTTGAATGAAAGTATATGAAGATTTCTGTTGCTGATTTTTACCAGATAACTACTGAGCAGTTTTATTTTTATAGTTTTATTTAAATTCATAAAAATATCCAGGATTCTTTTCCCTCAGCCTAAACCCTCCCCACCATTTCTTTTTTTTAAGCTATTGTTTTATTTTTCACCACCTAAGGTGAAATTCAGTTAAATCCTTTTGACTTTCCCTGCCTGGGTAGGGGAGCAGCAGCTGTTCCTGGATTGAATCCTTAGGAAAAGGCTCAAGCTTCTCTTGTGGTGAGGTTTTATGACAGAAGCAGTATGTTGGTGGCTTCTACTTCCTCAGCAAGGATGAGGCCTCCAGGAATCTAGGTAGATGAGGAGTGGGGGTGAGGCCCTGATTCAGGAAGTCCTGAGTGAAGCAGCTCATCAAAAGTGAATTCAGAGGCACCTTGTGAAAACCTGATAGGCCAGGAAGTGGGGAATGAGTTGGAGGCTCTGTGGTCAACTTGTGGAATGCAGGGTTGACCTTACCTAGGAAAATCCCAGAGGCTCTCTTGCTGTCTTCCTGTGAAACGTCATCTCTGACTTTCAACAATTCATGTTTCACTCAAATGTCACCGTCTCAGGTCTGTCTTCCCTGTCCATCTCTCCAAAATAGTACCAGTCACCCTCCATGTTATCTTTTAATGTCTTAGTGTAGATTTACTTTTTCTTCAGAAGACTTTGTCATGATCTAATCTATTGCATGTTTATATATTGTAAGATATACTTGTTCATTTTCTCCAACCTGTTCTAACCTAGTGTGGAGTTCATGGGGAGTTTGGACTGCATGATTTTTACATCGCTGTATCCTCAAAATCTAGAACTTGACTGAGGATAGAAATTTGCTGTTAAAATACCTGACAGTCTGCATGGGAGCATACACAACCTTCTGGCCTTGCATTGTTTTCTTAAAACACTTATATCTAAAATAGGTTTTAAAAACACACCTCTACCACCACACAGGGCATAACAATTTTCAGTAGTTAAGAAACACTCTGAAAATGCCATTGATAGTTAATTTAAAGAAGTCGTCATTTTTTTCTGCCTTTTTACTGTGAAGATTTTCTTAAGGTTCTCGTCTGGTACCATTTTGAAAAGTTTCCATATCTTTTGTATATTCAAATATTGTCTATCTCCAAACACTTATTTTTCACTTACCATGGTGGCTATACAACTGGAGCTAGGGTAGCCTGTTCTGTTGCTGACTACCAATGAGAAGCAGAAATTGAATGATTATAGGGAATTGGCCAGCACCATGGTAATTGTCTTCTGAAACCTTCGACACAAACTGGAAACTCCAGCAGGAATAAGTGTTCTGGTCTGGAGACTGGCCACAGTCTGGAAGCAGAATCCCTCCCTGTCTTGGGAGCCTTATTTCCTTTTTTGAAATTTAATTTTATTTTGTAATTATCGTACAATATTGGTCATGTTTACATGGTTGTATTGTGCCACTTATTCCTCACCCTACTCATCCTCCCCTTTCCTCCTTCTCTCTTCCTCCTTCCTCCCTCTGGTCACTCCAACTCCTTTTATTGGAAGCTGTTTGGCCTGCTGGTCTTTTCTTTTTCTAGAACTATGTCCTTTTTTCCTGTACTTCTGGACAGTAACAGATGAGGCTGCTCGGATCTCCAGGAGTAGCTGAGGTAGATAGTCAGCCAAAGCACGTTGGGAACTTGTTGTCTGGCAGATATGTGGTGCCCTTCTCCAGGATCCTTTCTGTCACTTGTTGCTGGTTCTTTGCCATACAGTTCCGATATCCAGGTTTGGGAATGCAACTAACTCCAGCTGATGGTGGTGAGGTGTTCAATGCTGAAGCAGATTTTCCCAGGCAGTTGTTTTGAGCTCCTCTCCTCTGTCTTGTCAGCAGTTCAGCCAGGGGACCATAGCTGCTCGTAGTGGTGGCTTTCTTCTGCCATTGGTTGGTAACAGAGGGACCCTCTTCCCCATTGCACATTACTCTGGGCCTGTGGTTTGATTCCCTAGTGCCAGAGAAGATGCAGGCAGAAATCTGTGACAGGTCACCTCAGTTGCTGGTTTTACACTCCTGTCTTCGTGGTTCCCAAAACAGTGCTTGTCCCACCCAAGTGGTGAGTGTATCCAGGGCTGTTATTACTTCCTTTCCTCTGCATTATAGCTGCAGCTGCAAAGACTGGATTTTTTATTCCTAGTGCAGGTCAGGTCTATTGAGGTTGAGGTAAAATGGAGCCTCCCTCCTCGCCCTGGCATAGGTGCAGAGGCTGGCTTCCCCAGCATGAGACCCTTGGACCCAGAGTCCCTGAGACCCTGAGGTCCCAGTGTTATAGGGCTCACACTTGCGCCCCTCCCAGTGGCCTAGGCTGCGGCAGGGTTGAGCTGGAGTTCTCTCCAAGGGTCCACGCAGTTCCAAAGGATCTCAGATCCCACAAAGCTCACTGGGTTGGGCCGGAAAGGTGGAGCCTACTAATCCCTTCTTCCAGCTCATGTCCCTTGGGTGCCCCGCCCCCACCCTGACACTGAACAGGTGGAGTCCAGGGTCTCCATCCCCGAGTTCCCAAGACCCCAAGATCCTGAGAGCCTGGTGGTGCAGTACTCTATCCCCTACTGGTGGGCTCCCACAGGGCCAGGCCTTTCGAGGGGGCCTCAGCCCCTTGGGAGCCTTATCTCTTAAGAATGTCCACTGATGGAAAGAGATCCCCCCACATTGTGGAAGGTAATCTGCTCTATAAAGCAAAAAACACATCTGAAAGATACTTTCACAGCATTTTTGATTGACTTTTGCCCAAACTACTGTGCTCCATAAACTGGCTAAATTGACACGTAAAATTACATCACAATTAATTTGTCTCAACAGTCCCATTCCTGGATGTACTTTAGAGAAATAGAACTTTATGTTTACAAAAATATATACACGGGGATGTTAATAATGACTTTATTTGGTGTAGCCCCAAATTAGAAATAACCCAAACATCTTGAAACAAGTGAGTGGATGAACACACTGTAGTAGATCGGTAGTTGGATCCTGTTTAGCAATCAAAAGGAATAAGGTATTGATACATGCAGCAACTTATTGGCTCACAACAGTACTTTCTTTTTTAATAACTGCAAAAAATAAAGGTCTCTCTCAAATGATTTTGAGTTTTTATAAAATATTCTTGAAAGGACAAATTATAGTGATGAACAGATTTAAGGATTATCAGGAGCTGGAGTTGGGAAGAATCACGTCACTAAGAGAAGAACATGAGCAAGTGTTTCTGGGGGTAAGGGAACAGTTCTGTGAGTACAAAACACTAATAAAAGAGAATTATGCGTGCAGAAGTCGTAGGCAGCAGACATGGCGCAGAGGCCTCAATATGTATGTCAATGTTTGCTTGAAACATGTAAGACTTTATCTCCAGTGGAGAAAATAGCTAGCTTTCATGGGATTTTTCACTTATCCAAATCTAGTCTAATTTAAAAGAACATTTATGTTTTATATCCTAAAAATGTAAAGCATCAAACATGTTTCAGACACTGTGCTTAAATAGGGTATCACCAACATATTCCAAGAGTATTGTCCTATTTCTGCCTTTTCTTTTGATATGCTTTTCACATACTTTTGTCTTAATATAAGTTTATACCTTAGCAAGGTCTTCCTGTGAAGGGAAGTTCTGGTGATAATAAACAGTAAGAATATGTTATACCTGGTATAATCAGATACTTTTGAGGTGGTAGACTTTGTTAACGTTTTGCTGAATAAAAGAGTAATATTTTGTAGTATTATGTGTATTTACTGTCTTACTGCTCATAGTTACAGTTTTCATATGCATATATTTAGCTTTATATTTTGCTATGGCTTAAATACATTTTTCATAGTTAAAGTTTTATCTAATTTAAAGCTTTCTCTGGTTAACATACTTTGAAAAATGTTACATATGAAGGAAAACCAATGATCATAATTAACTTGAATTTTGTTAGTTAGAACCAATGACTACGGATTAGCTGCTAGTTTGGGGGCTTTCTTCCAATAAATAAATCTGCCTGTTTTCCTCTTAATTGGAGAAGTACAACACATGCTAATTCTAGCACATCCAAAAAGCACAATAAAGATTAATACATGCTCATTCTGTAATTCTACTTAGAGATAAACACTGGAACATTTTGTGTCCTTTTTTATTATTTTGAATACAAATAAAGGCATATTGTTTGTTTAGGGTCTACGGAGATGATAATTCTCATTTCCATACTTAGAATCATTGCTTACTTATTTTCTCATTCTTAAATATAATTTGCATTTAGGAGGCTACATAAAGTGATGCTGTGCTGTGGGATATTGAGAAACAATGGTCAGCCCATCTTCATTCCTAACAGCCTATCACTGTTGTCCCTACAAAGCGGTGAGGTAAGCAGGAGTACCAGTAGGCGAGTTCATGAACCTCATGGCTCTCCAAATGGGCTGACAGCACTCTCATGCCTGTTGTATCCTAACATCTTTTCCTTCATGAGTCAGAGCAAGGTTTTCATGTAATCTGAGCTTCCACTTAGACATACATGCTTCATGGTAGAAGTGGTTTTTCATAGAACTCAACAGAGATGAGGATGTTGGTTATTAGGGAATGAAGGTGGTAAGGAAAATGAAGAACAGGGATTACTAAAGGGGAAAGAATTATCCCAGTTGTGATCAGAGTCCTGATGGGGTTCTCCACCATCAACGTATCTCTACAGTTTGAAAAACTTAAGGGTGTAGCTAAGAGGTACTGGAAATACTAATGCTGGCACTAAGCAATTATGGACATGATAGCATTTTCATTATTCATGCAGAGTTTTATCATGATTGGAAACTTTGCTGTCTCCAAACCAGATTTGCTGTATTTTTGATTTAATTACTTGTTGAAAATGTCTCTTTTCCAGACTACTCATTTTCTCCTTTATGTGTGTTTTGCTGCAGGGTTGGCAAACATAACCTGGTAGAGTTGGCATTAATTGTTCTTTCTGGCTCCCCTGCACCTTTGAACATTCTTGGTATAATCTGGGGGCAGTTCCAACCTCATGTGAACCAGCTCTCTGTGACGGAACTTAGAAAACTAATGCCCTTGGCCTAGGGCACAGAAATGTGCCCTGGATTCCACCAAGAATGTAGATTCAAGTGAGCAACCAGAATCCATTTTTACCGACAGTGCCCACTTTGAGGGTGGCAGCGTTTGCAGGGTTGAACTCTATATGCAGTTTCCTCATTAGCTCTGCTTTATGCCGTTATACATTATTCCTGAAGGCATGGTATTGAATCTCATTCTCAGTATTGTTTTAGTAAACTTACCAGTTTTTTGTTACTCATGAAGGTTATCAATTTCCAGTGAAGCATCTCATTAGGGCCCCGGTCTCAGTTTGGTCTGCCTGTGTTTTGGTGGCAGATAGCCAGGAGCAGATTGAGTAAATGAAATCATTATTACGCCTTGATCTAAAAATGTGGACCTATAAATGAGAGTTAAGACTGAAATCAAGATAAAGGTTTGAACCCTCTCTAGGAAAAACTAACTGCAAGAAAAGGTGAGAAGAGCTCAGTCAATGAAATGAACAGAATAGGTTTGTTTCATGCCTGGATAATAGGTTAAAATGTGTGCAAGTTTTGTCTTTGTGTTTGAAAATATTAGCTCCTTATTCTGACACTGTCCTATTTTTAAATTATAAGTCTTAAAAATTTTCAAATAATCATCATGTTTACTGTATACAGATGTGTCCAAACCAAATTAGTTTCTATTTATTGTTTTTAGGATTATGTACTGCCTTTCACAATTGTTAGTCTAAAAATAGTTATGTTAATACTCTGATTATCTGTGAGCAGAATTCTCAAGAAAGCAGTTAGTATGAAAATTTGCTTCCAGAAACTATAGACTAATGAAATTACTTGAGTGTTTCATATATATATATTCCTCTCCCCCCCCCCCCCCCCATAGAATCATTGTCCTGGTAGTTGGGGAATAAAGCTGTCAGAAGGCAGTGTTTCTTTAATTGTGGGATTCAAAATGCCACGTGCTGATCTTTATTGATACTCAGGTTGTTTTCTTAGATAAAATCTCATGCATATGCCACTGGAAGTTTCCTTCTTAAAGATACGTGTTAAGAGTTAATAAGAGTTTCTACTTAGTTAGGCCTGATTTGGACCTGCTGTTGTATTAGATGGTTTACAACACCCAACAGGACAAATTCTTACCCTGTCTTTAAAAAAGAATTTAAAAAAGACAGAGTAAAGTGACTTGCTCATGTCTATTCAGATCCTTTTCAAATAGAAATTTCAGGGTAATTTCAAGTGAAATAAAAGGAACTGAAGGTACTTTTCATATGACTCTTCAAATTACTTCTTCTTAATCTGGTCCCAGAGTCTTAAGTAGAATGGTTCTGAGGTCATCCTGGTTTATATGTTCAGAGTCGTGTCCTTAGCCTCAGAACCAACTTTGTCCTTTGATTTCTCAGACTATTTCTCTTTTAGCAGCTGGCAATGACTGCTGACAATCACTTTACTCTCTACCAGTGGAGTAACTTCTCATAGGCGAGAACTTGACTTTCTTTGGTTTTCATCCTTCACTAATGTATGACCAATGTAGCAAATGAGATGACCAATGCAGCAAGTGAGTAAGAGAATCTGTGTGGGGATTCCTTCCCTCTTTGACTGGTTTCTCATCCACTGTGGATACTTTTGCCATCTTCTTGGTATAGAAAGGAGGACAAAGTCAAACTTTTCAACTCTCATACTAGGTGCTGGGCCTGCTTTGCAGTTAGATACCCTCTTATATTTGTGTGCGGTGAATGACTTACCCCAGATAGATTTTCCGTATGTGTAATTAAAAGCACAGGATATTTTGAACAAAGTTTAACAGGATATTTAAACAAATTCAAACTAGTTGTGTGATAAAGACACATTCCAAGTCAGTGGCACAGAGAAGAAATAGCTAACATATTTCAATCCCACAGAGCTATTTAAATAAGAAACTTTGTATTTGAATGGATCATTGCCCTACCAATGTTCAGGAGGTCCACTGTGGTATTCAAACATAAAATGAAGCGCTGTGAAAGTTTTTTATTATTTAGAAATCCTGGTTTTGAAGTTTATCTTCTTTAGAGTATTCTCGTTTGCTAGGGTAAGATGGACTTACCAAAACAGCGAAACTCACTACAGAAATTCAGAACCCATAAAGAAGGGACACTGTTTAAATGAATATTCTGAATTTTCATGTATCTGTTACCACACATATAGGTGTATATAGGTACTGTTTTGTGTAAAATGACAGCCAGCTGCTATAGTGATGGACTGGTAAGGGCAAACTGAGGATTGCTTAATTTTCCCATACATTGCATACAATAGTAGAGTTATTTTAGTTATTTGAATTAATTTTCATACTTTTTCACCCAGAAAAAGTCTGTGTTTTAGAAAATCTGACTTGTAACTGAGATGAGAAAAGTGAAAGTTTAGGTTGTCACTCTCCCCTAACAAGCTTTTTTGTTCAGTAGGTAAATAAGTTGTTTTGCTGAAGTGATTGTAAATTAATGCAAAAAAGATTTCGCTGATTATCTGTTTATAATTTATGCTATACCTACATATCATTTGAGATGACCCAGTAAAGTGAATAGCATAATTTGTATATGTTTTATGCCTGTTACTGATTTATATCAACTTTACTTAAGTATTAGACATAGAATTCAGAGGGGTGGTATTAGATGCATATGTTTTATTAAAACAAACAAGATTTTATGGAAAAAGTATGATTTTTTCAAAGGTATTAGGGGAGGGAGAATGTATATATAACTCTTAGATGTTTGAGATATTCAGAATTCTAAATGGTTTAATGATAGATGTATTTGTCATGTTAAATAGTTATCTTTTTAGCTTTTGTAGTAAATACGTCATTAATAATATTCAGGCATGTAGTTATTACAGAATGTAGTAAAAGCAAAAGCAAGACCTTGTTTAATACTTGTTGAATTAATTTTAGGGTACATTTAAGTTACACATTTTTACATCTAAGTAAGGATATGTCTTATAAGGGAATTTTATGATTATTTGCAAGATTTTTTTCTTAAAATTTCATTTTTATTTTATTTAATTTTTTCACATGTATAACACAATGGAATATTATTAAAACTTCATTTGTAAAATGTATTTTTTCTCATATGTTGAGATATTGATAATCATAGTAGGTGTGTTTTAAATTATTGGTGTCTATATCTGATCATTAATTCAATACAGTAATCATCTTTTAAATAGATGTATCCATAAATCATGCTATGAGAAATGGGAAGATACTAGAATGTCAATCAATAGAAAAAATAGCAAGTTATTTGAGGTATTTGTTAGTAAGTATGATGGCATCTTAGACAATGCTTCTATTCAAATTTACTTCTCTCTTTGATGATGGAGTGATAACCCATCTACACATAGGGGGGAGTTAGTGTTAACTATCAATTCATAAATGAAAATCTTGAAAGTTTCCAACATATTTTCCCCATAAGAGTTTTAGGTAAATTAATCCCTAACATTTTGAAAGATATTCTGCAGAGCTTTGTTAATAGCCCAAGGATGGTTTTCTGCAGATGATATCACTAGTGTGGAACAATATTGCATTTCATTTATTAAGTGGAATGAAAAGCACACAAAAGGTATTGATGCATGACCTTAATTTGGGGGGAAATGGTGATATCAGGAGAACAAAGGAATAAATGTACTATGGAAGATTTGGTTAAAAATACTACTTGAACTTTAATGCTGTTTATATAAAGAATTCTTACTTAAAACACTCCACAAGGGAAGAAGTCTGGATAGCACTTAGATTATGTCAAAAATATGTTGTTCTAAACTGGGCACGGTGGCGCGTGCCTGTAAGCTTCAGCCTACGAAGCGGCTGAGGCTAGGGATCGCAGTTCGCGTCCTGCTTGGGGCAACATAGTGAGACCTAGTTCCAAAAAATAGCTGGGTGTGGTGGTGCACACCTGTAATCCCAGCTACCTGGTAAGCTGAGGCTGGGGATTGCTGAATCTGTGGTACCCCAGGCAATGTGAGCCTGAGGTTCCACAGGCAAAAATATGGAGACCTAGTCCCTAAAAAATAACGTTCTTGTAAGAGTTAACATTTCTTTGGGGTAAACTGTGTAAGTATTGAGAAATAATTCTTCTGTTGCACCCTGAAGAAATTTAGTAAAAATAGGTTAGAAAAATACATGTCTGAGAAGTATTAAAAGAAATTGAAATTGTTTTCTTTGAACAGGAAAGTCCAGATATTAGGAGTAGTAGGGAGAAGAGCCACCAGCTGTTCTGCATTTTTGTTTAGTGAGAGTAGAAATGAATGTGGTACTAAGGGGAGTTGGAGATAGGCAGGTTGGTGCTTGTAACAGTTGCAGAAAGGAAAGGAAAATGAAGCATCTGTTCTTAGAAATTGTGAATGCAGCGCATAATTGCATCTGATGATAAGTGTATGTACTCATTTGATAAATGTTTATTAAATGTCTTCCATAAAAAGGTCTAATATTAGGACTTGCTTTCTGTTTGGGTACAAGAGACCACACCTGGAATGAAGTATAAATTAACCCTCCTGCTACTTTGACTTTTGTGAAAGTAATTAGCGGAATCCATGGGGTCCTTAAGAAATGGTAAGTGTAGATGGTATCCTATCAGTGGGGTAAGATAGCAAAATAAGAACAGGATCACTCTGTAGAGTCAGTCACTTTTGGAAGGCAATTAAGCTGACCTTGATATTGAAGCATCTTTTGAATATTCCTTCAGAAATGTCAAAAGAAACAAGAGGTTAGTCATGCTGCTCATATTTTCTATGTCATTATTTGCAGTGCATTTGGTACACAGTTTAATCCATCAGCCAACTTTAATTTCATAAGCCATTCATTGTATTTAAATAGTGCCTTATATTAAATATTTATGGCAGTCTTTGCAAAGAATACATTAAATTTGCAGATGGGGGTCATTTTAAACATTTTCTTGATCGAAGGCAAGGGACCCCCTCGTGAATTTACAGGTTTCTTTCAAAGAAAAGTTCACAGTGTCTGATAATAACCCAAGAAGGAAGAATTCCACCAATTCCCAACACTGTGATTTCAGAAAGCCATGGTTGCAAACAATCTTCATGCTTCAGCACCTCCCATTTTAAAACTGTTTGCAGGGGCAGTGAAGAATGGTGAACAAAAACATTTACAGTTGTATTGCCTATTAATAATTCAATAGTTGTATACCTCTTTTGCATTAATATTACTTTTTCATCGATTTTTGACCACAGTAGCAAAGATAAGTGAAAAATCAAATTTTAGACCTAAATTGGACTAGAAGATATATCCTAGATTCTAGAATTCTAGAACTTAAAAGATGCCTTGGAAATCATGTCCTGAGTTTTAAAGGATAGACATGCTTTTCCTTTTTTTTTTTTAAAACCTGGATAGCCGTTAGCCCTGAATCTAGAAATGTTTCCTACCTTGCTCCCCAAATGGTGTCTTCTAGTTTAAACTTAGAAGAACTATACATCTTTAAGAATATTACTTTCTTTAATAATCATCATAAAAGTACTCTAAGAGAAACTTGATGGAGACTAGAACTTGAATCTGAATTTTTATTAAAATCTTAAGGTTTACTTATTAACTGCATATTTGGCTCCTTAATCAGTACTTTCTAGTTAAGATGCTTCTTTCTTAACCAGTCTCCTTTTGTTTTTCTATGTTAATAATTTGGGTTTGCTATAGAAGGAAAAAAAATTTATTTTAGCTTTAATCAACTATTTCATTTATGTTCCATGAAAGTTTTGAAAAGTCTCAAGCCAGAGAAATTATAGCTCTTGCAGTGCCTAAGATACTTGCCTAGTAATGGAAGCTATTCTCAATTGACCGGGTAGTTATTTTATAGTTAGATAGAAGTATGGGGGGGGTGGGGGGTGGCGGGAGTGTGTGTGTGTCTCTCTGTGTATGTCTGTGTGTGTGTGTGTCTGTGTGTGTCCCTGAGTTGGTTAATAAGGCCACAGTCCCGTGAAAATTTAATATTGTCAGGTAGTTGTGCAACACGTAGTGGGAATATGAACAAACTGATTTTCTTATAATAAAAGTTGTATATTTTTCTTTTGTGTAATGGTTTGTTAATGTTCACTGATTTTAGCATAGCATTTCATCGTAAAGACCAGGAAATTCCCATAGGTGTGTTTCCAAGAATCTTTGAGTCCCCTGAAATACCAAGCAGAATGTCGTGTTTTATTTCTGAATTCATGACCTCCGTCAGTGTCAAAACGAAACTGTTAAGGGCAGTAATCTAATTTTTCAAGTAAAGAAACTGGCATTTAGCAAAATCAAGTCGCTAATTTAAAGAGAAACTGTACTGAAAAGCTATAGTCTTTTTTTCCACTGTAGACTGGCCCTTATATATTTCTAATATTCATTTAGAAGTCAGATAGTAACCTAGAACTGAAAAATTTGTGAACCTTTTCTGTATAAAAATATTCCACCCAAAGTACTTATGAACTAGAGTCCATGATTCATAGTGTCTCAGGGATATTGTTTTGAGTTCCATCTTCACAGAATTTTATCCATAAAAGCTAGCAATGCACTTTATATATTGTACATGAAAGTAATAGCTTCTCTGCTCACCCAACTTTAACCCCATAGAGTGGACATGGAAACTCTCCTCCCTCTAGCAGTATTTTTAATAAATTCTGGCAGTTCCAGACAATGTGGAGGGTTCCCAGTAGACAAGGGAAGGATCCTCACTTTTGATGGTCCAGGCTTAGTGGAATAACTTTCCTGGGCAGATGGTGACAACAGATGGCTTTAATGTATGCAACTCATTCATTTGCAGGATTTTCTTTGGGAGTACTTCAGATCTTCTCTGGGGAGGGAATACATAAAGGTATTATCCCATTCTTCTGGGTCATAAAGGCTAGCTGCAGCACAGCATGGAGGAGCAGAGATGGTCCCCAGCAAGAGCAGTGGAAGGGAGTCAAGAAGACAGTGAGATGGGACTGTTCTAATAAGAGCAGTTATTCATGAGGAAGGAATGGTAGCAGATTGGCTGTTTTCTATTAGATCCTTTAATATTTATATATTTTGATGTCAAGCATGGTGATTTTTGCTTTATCTTTGGCTTTTCCTTTTACATAATTTCATAATCATTCAAGTAGGTCCTTATTTGTTGGTTTCTGTAGCAAACAAGATGTGGACTAATTTATTATTTTTGTTTTTAAATTTTGCTAGATGACACTAGCCCTGAAAATGTGCCCCATCCACTTGAAGTAGACAGTGGCAGATGGGCTGCCAATGACCCCTTGCTCTGTATTATCATCAAGGGCCAAGTCAGGTCAACAAGATGATGTAAATTTTCCAGATCAAAAGTATAAATAATTTCTGGACTTCTTTCTTGATAAAAGTCCAAGAAAAACTGCATTAAAGCAACAAATCTAATTTTAAAAACACTTAATTAGTTAGAAAGCAGACTCAACCAAACTAATGAAAGCTATTTAAGGCAAGTCAGTTGAAGTGGTTCTAAGTATTTATTTCATTGCTTTTTTAACTTCTTGACTGTTAACACCATAAACGTGAATTTGAGAAAAATTAACTTGTTTTGAACTCTATAAAAAGTATTTTTTTTCTTTTAATTAACTTTATTGTTTTTAAAGCCCTGAATCAAGCTCTATTTCTGTGCTTGGGTAGTTCCCATTTGCAAATGGGGCAATTTCTGCATATAGGTCTGAACAGGCTATGCCACAATTATCCTTTTTATTGTAACTTTACTGTCAAAGAAGTAGTTTTCTTCTCCAAATGGAAATTCCAGAGTAGTTCAAATGCTTTAGCAAACATATTGTCATATCCAATTTCCAGAGGCAATGGCCCCTGGTCTAGCAAACAAAAGCTATGTCGAAACCAAGAATGGATCCATATTTCCTCATTGTTACTTTGATATCCCACATAATAATAAAGTTGCTAGGATTTGTTGTATACTCTGAGCCAGAGAGAGGTAGAATGGCTTCTCTGTATTATCCCATTTACTTTACCTTAACCCTCTGAGGTGTGTGTATAGTTTTCGTCACTGAACAAATGAGGAGACCTAAACTTAGAGGGATGTTGGCTTATATGCTGACATGTAACTTCCTCAACTAAATGACACAGGTGACTTATCTAAGACAACCTAACTACAGTTAACCTAGATAGAACTTAACCTAGACAGATTCTGTAGATTAACATGAGTCACTATGCTATGCTGATATATAGGGACATGCATATATATCTTTGAAATCACTTCAGATTAGAGGAATAACTATAATAATTCTTGTTCCACATGTCCATCCTTGTGTTGAATTCTGTAATGGAAATGTTGCCTGCCCCAAGTCCTGTGACCATTTTTCCATGGCATCGTAGAGGTGCAGGAGATAATGATGCACACCTTGTCATCAGCCAATGAAGGGCAGATGCAGGGGGTGGCAGCCTGCTCCACCAGCTGGTTCTTTCAAGGAAAAGATATCCTTTGATAGGTGAGAATTTCTTGGATAGGGTACCCAAAAAGATTAATATAATTAAATCTTTGAAGTGACCCCCAGGGACTGAAATGATGTGAAATATATATAAATAAATAAATTTTTAAAAAAAATAAAAAAAAAATCAACTCTTAAAAAAAAATCTTTGAAGATATGTAAGGTAATGTTTCATATCAAATATGAGAAAAAGCAAACTGTAGTGGTATATGTTTTGGTACCATCTATCAGATTATCTTGAGAATGCATTTTAAAAAATGATTTCTTGTCCACATTAGTAGTAGGAAATGTTTTTGATAAAAATTTGCCTTTGCCTAGAAGGTGAATTATTTGAACCACTTCTCTCCTTTCTGCTCCAGTCTGCTCCTCTTGAGTGCATTTGTGTGCAGTGGTCATTGTGTGAAGAGCAAGGAGCATTTAAGTATATAAAACACATACTGTTATGTGAAAGAACCTTCAGTTAGATTTTTTGGTACCTACTGTGTACTTACTGCTTGCTTTCAAGTTTGCAAAGAAAGGAGCAAAAACTTATGAAGTCTTCATAAGAACTGATTACAGTTTAGAACTGATTACAGTTTAGATTATCTCCCTGTATTTAATATGCATCTCAAACCTAAGTTCTTTCCTCTGTGCTTTAATGCCCGCACATAACCGTAAAATCTTGCCATTGTGTCGCCTGCTTATCTCTCTTGGTTCTGCATCTCTTTTAACTCTAGTGCAAAGCTTATGCATTGCAGTGACACACAAACCATTTGCCAGCTTTCTAAAAGAATCTGGAGTCTTTATATTTTGGGGTATCAATAATTGGGAAGTATGAAATTACAGTGTGTGTGTTAGCTAAACCCAAAGAAGGGATTTTAAGAATCTTTTAGAGGTGTAAAAATTTCTATGTCTTTAGTATTTTGATAACTAAACATAGTTAAAGTATTGAAGTTGTGCGTGCTCATAAGCTCTACCTACTCCTTCTCTGAGTGTGGATAGAGGATAGCCAGGATTCAGGATCTTGGAATCACTCTAGATCTACTTCATTAGAATCTTGCTTACCCTGTATCCCACTTGAATTTTTGGCATCCTTTTTGGGTGTCTCTTAAGCTCAGTTACCCATGAGTCCCCCATTTTCTCACTAATTTATTTTGCATTCAGAAAGAGGCAGAAGAAACTCGGGTTTGGGTAACATAGAAATTACAGTGGGACACTTGGCTTATGACCTTCCATAGAGACTTCAAAGCATCTCCAAGATCTCTGCCAGTGGAGTGGATACAGTGCTCTCTGACCCAAAGACCTCCTTTTATTTATTTTCTTAAACACAAGAGAGCTTCTTCAGTGTTTCTAAGTAGGATGAGACCAAATTCCCCAAATGTTAGTGACAGACTGAGGGGCACCTCAAACCCCCAAACTTGCTTATTCTAGGTAAGTTTCACTGTCCTCTACATAAAGGCACAGCATGCTCTTAGTGATTAAGACCTTCAGTAGAAACAAACTTTAATAGAACTGTAACAGTGTAGTCCACAAAGGGGAGGTTCTGTGTCCCTGCCCCACTTTAATGAGGAGTGGAGCTGAGGGTCAAGTGGAAGCTGCTAAGTACTTGAGAGAAGACTTAGAGATAAGACTTAGTGAAGACACTTGGACAAGAGAGATATATGAAGGAGCTGTGCTTGTTACTTGATGTTGGGCTTGCACCCGGGACTTGGAGAACACAGAAGAAGACACTTGAGACCACAGAAGAAGACACTTGAGACAGAGATGTGGGTGAGAAACCTGTGATAAGCCTTTAGCTTGTTTTATGTCTTGAGTTTTCTCCTTTCCTTCCAGACTGGCCTGGTCCTTTCTTACGGTTCTCCAGCAGAAAGTGCCTTAGACTGTGGCAAACTTTTGAGGCTTTTGATCCCACTTTGAGCCAATTCTGTTTGGCTGGGCGTTTACCCACAAGAGAATGGGTAACTTTGGGTATTTTGTTGGAATCTATTATCCTTTCTCCTCTCTGTTGTCCCTGTGCCTCCCCCAAGTCTTCTCCCCCAAGTCTTTTTGTGGATTCTTCTTGCCTCTAAGATCCACCTTTCATTAGGTGGGTCAGGGAACATAGAACCTCCCCTTTTTTAGATCAAACTGTTATGCTAGCACCTCATAACTGCTTGAAGACAGTAAGTCAGTTAGCAGAGGAGTAAAAAGTCACATGTTTGCTGGCTAAATTTCAATGCTAAAAGCTTGTCTTCCTTAAGTTAGGAAACTTGGAGGGTAGTGCTTCATACTCTGGATCTTTTGCTCTGTCTTTGTCTCTCTGTTTCGGTCTGTCTGTCTGTCTGTCTGTCTCTCTTAAGACACACATCCTGCAACCAGGTAACAAAACAAGCAAAACAGGGTGCTTAACTAAACTTACAAAGAGGGGCAGATGGCCCTTTAAAGCCAGCCACACACCAGGTTTGTCCCAGCCTGTGGGATCACTAACCTTAAGGAGGCAAAAATGGATTTACTCATTAAAAGACAAAATAAACAAAAGTCACTGAGGGTACAAGGGACCCCTTGGTAATCTTACCAACCAGTTCAGTCTCTAGTCCAAAAGGCTACATGTGGCCTTCAGCCATGTGCTTCCTCAAAATGGCAGCTGTTCGACCTTCAAGTCAGATGAAGAAGCCAAGATGGTGTCGTTGCTGCTTCTTCCAAAGGCACAGCTGTTCACTTCAAGCCAGAAGCCAAGATGGCATCATCGATCCTTCTCAAAAGCAGACTATTCAAGTCCAATGAAGAAAACCAAGATGGTGTCGTCAATTCTCCTCCAAAAGGCACAGCTCTGGCATTCTTTCAGCTCTAACTCCAAAGTGGACCAAAACCCAATGAGACTCACTAGGTGCAACAGCAACAACCACTTCAGATGTCTCACATTGGAAACAGCAACATGGAAAATTCTCTTCAATTCTCCAGTTTCCAAGTTTTGCAGTTTCAAAGTTTAAAACAAGTTCTCAAGTATGAAATTTTCAAGTCAGCTTACACAAATTACAAGTTTCTCCAGCATGCTTCCCTGGGCTCCTCATGGCCCAGACAAGGGCCTGGGCCCTGTCTGCTTCCTGCTCATGGCAGCTTGCCAGCTCCTGCTGCTCCTCAGCTCTCCTCTATTCTGCTCCTCTAAAGTCTTCTTTCCACATGTTTTCTCTCAGTCTCCATAATCTCAACCTCTTCTCTCCTGAGAAGGCTTAACTTCCCTTCTCCAAGTCTGCCCACTAGGGCATAATGGCTGCTATTCCAATGCAGCACCACCAGTACTGGGGACCAAGCCCCCTAATTTTACCACAGCCCCCCCCCCCCATCAATCCTGTGAAGCCACTACCTTTCCAAGCTTTTAGTCTACTTGAGAAGCACTAAGTGAAGACTTTCTTCAACTCTAATGAAAGAGACCCATCTCCTTTCTGAACTTGAATGCTTACCTTGCCCAGGACACTAAGATATTCCTTGCCTTGGGGCAATGTAATAATTGTTTCGGTCTTAAAGATTGTTCCTTCTGGCTCTTAAGGGATTAGAATAAACAAAGGTGATGTTTATATCAACAATGTTATTTAGCCAAATAGGTGACACTGTCAATTTGGAAGCTAGATGATAGTTGTCTCTAAGAAAGTGATGAGATATTTATGAACAAAAACTGGAGTCTCAAAATCAAATGCCTCTGCAACTGTAACTTTAGCACATTTGCTTGAATGTTATAATATATTCACTGTAAAGTCTAGAAGCCTTATAAATATATGACTGGCAGTTGCCTCAGGCAGAAATCTCTTACTGATGCAATGAGATAAAAGTAATTAAGCTACATGTAGACTGATGGGTAATTAAATCCATGTGAAGCATTTTGTAACTAATTGCTATGTTCTAATCACAGATTGCTTTCTATTTGTCAAGGTAAGTGTATATAATTATGCAGTCCTTATTTTCTTTAATCTGAAATCATCCCAGTTGGGTGAATATTTTTCAAGCGCTCTGAATCTTAGAATACTTGGTACCTTGCTTATGTAAAGGTAATTTGCTTGTTTTGTAATTTGAGGGACTTTGATATAATGGCTTTTAGTGTCATTGATAGCGAATTTGTGGTCATTAGAGATTTCCACAACCGAGGTTCATTGTGAACCAAGTTTTTATTTTTTATTAATGAAGCTGGTTTATTTTTACTGATGGCTAGTAATGTTCCAAGTATATAAGGACTGTGTTACAGGCACAGTAGTTTGAGCAGTCTAAATGGTCTGATGAAAATGAGTGTTTCCAGTGACAAAACTGTGGTCTGAGAGTCTTGGTCTGAGAGTGTGTTGGGGTTTTGGGCTTGGCCTGGACTGCTTGGTGGAACTTAGCAGATGAGACTGGGACATTTCTAGTTTCCAAACTTGAGGGGATTTCATCTCTTGGTGTAACTGAAAATTTGGTTATAGATACCTAGTCAAAGCATAGTTGCATTTGTTACAACTTGGTACTGAACTGTGCGCTTCTGGAATTCAGGACTCATTCCTTTATTCATCTTTGTACCCTGAGGATGGTTTCTGGGGAATAGCTCTCGCTCTGTTAATATTTCTGAAATTACTATGAGTAGCAATGGTCAAAAGATACTCAAAGGTCATTTTCTAGAGATTGTCTTCATTTTGTGAACTTCCTTTTCTCATTTTCTAGTTGCATAGAGACTTTTTTTTTGTTTTTCACCTTTACAGTATTTAATACCTTGGATTAAAAATAGGTAACAATCCTGTGTCAAATCACAACATTCATTTTATTAAATGTGTAACGTTGTTGTTAATGACTTTAGTGAGCCAGGTCTTTATATTGACTAGCCTTTAATTTTGAGTTTCTCTAAAGAGGAACTATTAGGAAAAATGGCATGACCTTCTAAAGCCAAATTTTAATGTATTTGTTAAGGACCCAGATACATGATCCCTGATTCTTCCCACTATTTTATTTCACCTGCAGAAGCTTCCCCTTGTCAAGCTCAGAATGCGCTCTTTCAGCTTTCTGGGGCGGAGCGTGCGCGCTGCTTTCAGAGATTCCTTGGTTCCTTTTCAGATGTTACATGGATTTGTTTACACTGCTGCACCTCAGCCTGTAGCTTCACCTTTGTACAATATTCAGTGATAAATATGCTTTTAATATATCTTCCTTATTTCTAAATTTAATACTTCAAAAACAGAATATTCCTTCCTGTGGCCTGCTTACATACCATTTCATATCTCCCCTGCATATTCCTTGGGGTTATACTTGCCTATTTTTATAAATATTTGACTTCACATTTCCCTTTGCCGTAATTTTCTTTGATTCTATGTGATAGCTGTGTCCTCAGTTTCCTGTATATGCACCTTGGGGTGCATATCCCCCCCCCCTAGCAGTGACTCCTTACTTGATACATGCTATTTGGGTGCAACATGATGGTGATCATGGCAATACTGACACATCAGAATGTTGTTTTTTAGTTTCTAATGGTAAATACACCATACACAATTCCCTCCTTGGTGTGAGGCTTTTTATTTGAGGAGTAAATTGGAATGGAATGTTGAATACAATTATAATTTTCAGAAGCATCCTGACATTTGTAACCCTAAGTCAAGAAGATGTTCTCAGTGCTGAAAGGAGTGTCTTGATCTGTATGTTACATAGAGGCTAGTCCTGGCCTTCCTTAGCAGTGCTGAAAGAAGGAGTGTCTTGATCTGAATGTTACATAGAGGGTGGTCGTAACCTTACTTCGCCTGGAACCTCTGCAATAAGGTTAATAAGCAGAGGTTTTACACGTAGTCACTTTGCAGGGAATCAGGAAGAACCTTTTGTAACTTTCAATTTGAAATAAGCCCAGATTTACAAAAATCTTCCTGAAATAATAACATGAGTTCACATTTGCCCTTTATTTGTCTAACTACCTGAAATGTTCCTAAGTTACATGAACATACTACAATGACCAATACCAACGTATTAGCATTGATAGAATGCTATTAGAATCTGCAGACCCTTTACATTTCACCTGTTGTCCCAAGAAAATCCTTTTTGGGGCCCAGCATCCAATCCAAGATCCCATATTACATTCACCTGTCTCCTCAGCCTTTTCACCTCCAATTTGGGGCAATGACTATCTTTTATAACCTTGTATTTTTGAAGTATTTTAACCATTATTTTCTAGAACCTCTCTCAATTTGGATTTGTTTGTTGTTCCCACATGATAAAATTCAGCTTGTGTATTTTTTTTTTTTTTGCTAGAATACTATTGAAATGAAGTCATGTAATTTTGTGGGCATCCAGATACAATACATGCTGGCGAGCCATCCCTTGGGTCAGGTTAATTTTTGTCAGTGACAGTGATTTTTCTATTTTTCCTTTTAGACTTAGTAATTAAAATATATAATTTCTTTGTGATTTTTGTATGTGTATTTATGTCACTGTGGGTTCATTGATATTTATTTCAGTCTGTACTTCACATTCTATTACTGTCTTTATGTATGCATCTAATTGATCAAAATTTCCCAGTTTGTCTATTGGGAGCATCTTCAAATTGACACCTCTGTACTCATGACCTACAGTCATAATAGTTTGAGCTTTCTCTTCTTCTCTGACACCAGAAAATGTTCTACAGTCACCCTGTACCATCCTGGCTCCATTCTAGAACCAGTCACCGCTTTTTTAAAATTGTTGAATGGTGTTTAGAAGCCAAGGTCTTGGGTGCTGGTTGTGCTCATTTCTTCTTAGGTATTCTGTCTGAGTTTGGTCTTTTCCATTTCTAATTAATAGAGGGTTGCTGGAACTGAAAAATAGCCAGCACCCTTCTGTCAGTGGCTGCCAGCTGAGACTGGACACAGGACTCATGACTGTAAAATGAAAAAAACTTCATTTTACTATCTTATCTGCCTTCAAAACTCTGAAGACAGAGCTAATATGACAAATTCCCAGAGCAAAAAGCAGCTTCTCCATTCCCCCCAATATATACCTTAAAAAACATTCCTTAAAAGTTACCAACAATGTATGGGTAAATCCCCTGCTCACCATTATCTCAAAGGAACTAATGTTTACTCAAATTTTATTACCTTAGCTATTAGTCTTCCCTAATTAATCGTAAAACATTCTCTTAGCTACCTTTTTTTCCATTCCCTAAACCCTATAAAGGCCTAGTAATTTACCTTAAAGATGCTACCAGCCATGCTTCTAATAGCCCACAGTCTTTGACTGTGTCAATCTCTCTTGCTCATCCTTTCTCGCTACCCTCTGCCCAGCTCTTTACACCCTTCTGTAAAGAGATTGATGAGCTTCAATGCTTCTGTAGTGAAAGTCTGCTTTTTGCATGTTGAAACAAGGCATGTTTCTCATTTCAAAAAGAAGTTATTAATTCAAGGGATAGATTCCTCTTAATTTTCACGTTTCTCAGAAAATCTTTGTCATTTTGATAATTACCCTCTATCTGGATAGATATATAAAAGGTAACAAATTTGTGCTTAATATTAGACATACAATGCATAGATACCCAAATAATTTTTATGATCATTTTTATGGTCTGTCTTGTGGTCACAATACTATTTGAAGGCTAGATATTACTAAAATTCACAAAATATTAGTTAAAAAATACTTAATGTCATTAACAAACTCAACTGTACAACAACCACTTTGTATACTATGTTTGTCATTTCTCTCTCTATATATAGAATAATATAGTTTACAATATTAAACAGAGATTATGGTTAAGTTGAATCAAAAGCCTTGAGAAAGCTCTTAATTTCCAACTCTGTTTAATGCAACTATTTTCTTTAAGGAAAAAAAAATACTACCACCAAAGTAATCATGCTAACTTAATAAAAATGACAATTTGCCAACCCCCAGCTCCCCTCCCATTCAACACATATATGAATATATTCTAGGCATTTCTGTTGGTGACTTTTCTGCTACAATGGAATTAGACATTTAAACTTTCTTTCCTGTTTGAAATACTACACATTTCTTGTGTTTTTACTTCTTAACCAAAGCTGAGAACTGCAATTGTAGCCTGTTCAGCCCCACATGTTCTTTTTTTGTGTTGTATTCTCTCTGAACCCTTCCTGTTTTCCTTTCTTCCTCACTTTTAATTAATCAAATAACAATCTACAAATATTTGTTGGATGCCCACTATGTGTCAGGCACTGTTTGGTTCAGATGTATCAGTGAACAAAACAGCTAAAAAGCTTAGTTTTATTGTAACTGTTCCTCTGTCCTGCTGTATTTACTGAGTAATTTCTCTCCATGGATGTTGGAGATCTTTAAAATAGAATGAGTGATGAATGAAAAACAAAAAACAAAAACAAGAAAAACCTTCTCTAAGACCTCAGCTTAAACCCTAACCATCTGACATCATTTGAAATAACACAAAAGGACTAGGGAATTTGAGAATATAGGGAAAATAAATTTTTTTCCACTATAGTTTTGTTAAATTAGTTTGATCTTTGAGGAATTAAGGACTTTCCTGGAAGAGATTTGGCAGACTTAATGAAGGTAAATGAAAGCATTAAAAAAAAAAAAAAAAAAAAAACTTAACCAGAATACTTATAAAAAAATTAACAATATGATTTTGCTGTAATTGGCTGAGTTTTGAACCAATGCAATTACCACAAGTACTCTATTTTCTCTTTAAATCATTTCTCCATAGTTAGAAAATGCTACAGTAATAAATTGGATGCAGGAAGACAAGGAAAGACAGAGTTTCCTTGTAATAATTTTCATGGAGGAGGGCTGGGGGCTGGCAAATTTTCATTTTTATTAAGTTAGCATGATTACTTTGGTGGTAATATACTTTTTTCTTAAAGAAAATAGTTGTATTAAACCAACTTGGAAATTAAGAGCTTTTTCAAGGCTTTTGATTCAACTTAACCATTTTCTCTGCTTAATATTGTAAACTATATTATTCTATATATATCAGAAATGACTTAAACATAGTATACAAAGTGATTGTGGTACAATTGAGTTTGTTAATGACATTAATGAATTTATTAACTAATATTTTGTGAATTTTAATAATATCTAGCCTTTAAATAGTATAGTAAATGAAGCAGAAATGTAGAAGATATAGCATCTTATATCTATCAATCATTATTTAACTCTGAAGAATTTTCATTTCTAATGATGAATTATTTAGGAAAAAATAAGTTTATTCATGAGCTTAAATTCATGTTAAGTCTCCCAGTTCTTCCTTGTAGATAGTTTCTTTATAGACAGTGCCTTCCAGTAAAAATGTAATGCAAGCATTGTATATGATTTTAAAATTCCTGCAGCCTTATTAAGAAAAGTAAAAAGACAGGCTATATTTGTTTTATTACCCCTACCTTACCTTACTCATTTAGCCACCTTATCCAGATACAGGATACATTTATTTTATAAGATTTTAATTAACCCAATGTATTCAAAATATAGTGTGTATCAGTCCAAAATCATTTCAAATGGCAATCAGTATAAAAAAGTTCTTAATGATATGTTATACTTATTTAAACATAAAAAAGTCTTCAAATGTATGTGATTATTATCATATCTCAATTAAGACCGCTAAGTGCTAAGTAGCCACTTGTAGCTAGTGGCTATAATAATGGATAGTTCAGGCTTATAGCTTAAGTCTGTTCAAGTTTCAATGTGTGTCTAATGCTCACGTTTTATAGCTTGTGTGTCATGAAGCACTGATTTATTTCAGGAGCGCAGAGGCAAGATCTTGAGCTTTGTGCCAAAGTTGCCCAGTGTGGAGACCTCTTATTCCCAGACTCAAGATGACTTCATTTTTAAAAAATATTATTTATCAGTCTTAATATAGTTTCTGTATTATTTACACATTGTTTTGGTTTTCTTCAATAATTACTTGTGTATAATGCTACTAAAACTTTCTTTTGAGATTCTCATAGGAACTTCCATGGCATACAATTACAGCCAAGTTGTATAGGTGTTATGTTTGACTAATGTACAAGGAATTATGTTGGAGTTGCCTTTTTGGAAGTTAAAAGATGAATTTTAATCTCTTTTCTGTGATGGGTTATTATATAACCAGTAGCAAATTGCTTTACCTCTCTGAATTTCAGAGTCCATGTTTGTAAAATAAAGTAGATAAAAAACTTTTGATGTTTTCTAACTAGGTAAATACGATTTTTATAATTATGTTCATGTCTGTTATTCAGATTCATTGATTAATTACAATTTTTTTCATTGTCTTAGAATAGCACCAAAACCAAAAAGGATTAGCTAACAAAATCTGTTTTCAGTAACCAGGATAAATGGCAAGCTGATAGGCTGGGGAGAGAACACTAACCTTAATTCACACTGAATTTGAGAATTTTAAAGTCTTAGTCATATCTGGGTAAATTTGGGGAATCCTGAATTGAAGTAATGAGATTTTTAAAAATGAGAGAAATACTGAACAGAAATACTGGTTTGTTGTTTTCCGTAGTATCACCAATCAACTGTATTTTTTTTCTTTCTTTGAAAATTTACTTACTCATAGGGAGAAGTTATTTTTGTCCGAATGAGGTAGTTATTTTAAAATGCTATTCTCTTTTCTCTGTTAAAAAAGAGGTAACCTTCTATTTTTAAATACTGAATGTTAGCTATTTAGATTACTTCACATTGCTGAATTTAATAAAGGTCATAGGACCACTTACTTTAAAACACACTAACTTCTTTGGTTGGTGTAGCAAAATAGAACAAAAAAGGACTCTGTTAGTATTCATTTACTCACAGGGATTATTGACATTCAAAATTAAATTTAAAATATTTTAAAAATATGAAAAATATAAACAAGGTTATAGTTAAAATGTTTTAATTCAATTGTATCTATATTTTTCATGTCAGTTAGAAGCTATTATCAAGTCCAAGTATTTGTTCACTTAAAACATAGTTTTTAAAGAGAGAATGAAAAATGTTGAAGCCTTTGTTGTATCCCTCTGATTGCTTTTTATTCTTGTCCACATTAGAGCTGTAATTTGTTAATTTCCATCATTTCTCTTTTTTTTGCTATATTTCTGTCACCTTCTAGATTTACTATTATGATTCTGTTTGATCATCACTATTCCTCTGCTAGCTCTCTTTTGTTTGTTCATTGACTGATGGATTGGCAGTTGATTCTGGCATGTAAGCATTGCAACTTTCATTTTTCTCTATCAACCATCAAATAACATTAGATTTTTGCAGTTATAGTGTGAGAGAGACCCTTATGGTGGCATACTTTCATGTTATCCTCCTTCCTATCCTTAGCTTTTATAATTTTGGTGGTGGGGGGAGAGGTGTATGTATAAAATTTAGAACCCATACTGTATTGTTACTTTTGCTTTAAACACTCAACTGTATTCTAAAGAGGTAATAAAATCTTTTATATATACCCACACAATAATCATCTTCTATCCTGCTGCTTACTTTGTGTCTCATACCATGCTTTTTTTCCCCCCATCGGAAATAATTTTTCTTCTGCTTAAAGTTTTTACTCATTTGAGAAATGGCCTACTGGTCTTGAATTCTCAGCTTTGTCTGAAGTCTTTATTTTGCCTCTGTGTAGGATAGCTAGCTGTTTTCCAAATTTCATTCATTTCAAAGTCCTAGGAGTTTTCCAGTGTTTCAAGGATGTTTTTCTGGTACATTCTGGGTTACATTGTTTCTCACAAGTACTCTTCTGTCATTTCTCTTTTCATTCCTATGTTTGTTCTATAGTCTCACTGTGTAATAAGCAATTTTCTTTCTATTACTTTTTTAAAAAAAATTGCGCAGAGTGTGATTTGGTATGATTTTCTTTAAATTTATTCTGCTGAGGTTTGAGTTTCTTGAATTTGTGATTTATAGTTTTTATCAGATTTGGAAAGAATGAAGTCTTTATTTCAGAGAATCAGAATATATGTATCTAAATTGATTGATTGTATATTTTTTCTGCTCTCTTTCTTATTCTCAATATTCTGTTTGTTTTGGTTACTAGGTCTTCATCTACAGACATTTCAGTAACACCATTTTATAATTTGTACTTTCCTTGTATTTATATTTATTTTCTGAACACGTTTTTGCAATATGTTTTATGTTCTGTCAGTTATATTACTCTGTATCTGTTGATTTTTTTTCCTGATCATAGTTGTTTTTTTCCTTTTTTCTTACCTGTATGTCTAGATATTTTTGTTTGTGTAGTAGGCATTTTGAATGTCACACTGTTGAATATTGGGCTTTGTTTTATTCCATTTAAGAGTTACAAAATCTGTTCTCTGAGTTCATTTATTTGAAATTACTTGATCCTTTAAACTTTTCTTTTAAGATCTGTTGGATCTTAAAAGATCTGTTGGATCAGAGCAGTTTCTACTTTAACAGTGATTTTATGTAAGACATGTATTCAGAGGTCCTTTTATCTGGTAAGAACATAGTCCTTTGCAACTTGCTAGAACTGCTGGACCTGTTTTCCTGTGGTTCTTAACCAAGACCTGGGATTTAGTTTCCTCTCATGCAGGCCCAACTAGTCGTTAGCCAAAACCTGAAGGCAAGCCATCTGCTAATTTTTGAAGCTCTGTTTCTCTGCAGCTCTATCCTTTATAATATTTAACCCTGTAAACTTTAGCTTTGTGAGTGCTAATCTCTGTCTCCTTAACTTATGAAGATCTTGGGACCCTGTTTCGTGTTCCCTTTGCTGCTCTATGGCCTAGATAATGCCTGTAGGTGGTAAGGCCAGCAATCATGGGACTTTTACTTTATTTGCTTCTCTCAAAACTCATATTCCACTACTGTCTATTAACTCCTGTTTCATGATTTTTGTTTTATACATTTTTTCATATTTCTAGTTGATTGCAGCATTAAGATACCTGCTGTAATAGTATAAACTATAATAGAATAGAACTATATATAGTCCTCATATACTTCTATTTAATTAAACTCTGGTGTTATCATTAATTCAAAAGGACACCTGTGCTCTGATGTTTATTGCAGGACTATTTACAGTAGCCAGGATTTGGAAATAACCCAGATGTCCCAGAACTGACAAATGGATGAAAAAGTTGTGGTATTTTTATATAATGGAATATTATTCAACAGTCAAAAATTACATATTTGTGTTAACATGATTGGACTTAGATGGAATCATCATGCTAGTGGAAATAAGCCAGAAAGGAAAAGACAAAAACCACATGGTCTCACTTATAGGTGATATATAGGGAAAACAGCAAGGTCAAGAAAAAGTCAAAACTAACACATGACAATAGAACTAAAGCATACAAATAGGGAGGGGAAGGAAGCAGGGGGAGTTCAGGGAAGGAATGAGCACAGAAGATCAAGATAATTCATGGGTGAAATGATGGTGGGAAAATGCTGGGAAATACAAGGATGTAAAAAATATATATACTTATAAACAAATTAAAAATAAAATACACACCTGATAACAAACACACACAATCTGTGTTATCATTAATATGGTACAGCCAGCAAATTTGTATTGGATATATACATGTCTCTGTAGAAACAGACAGGTTGGTAGACATAATTTTGGTTAACATCATCTTGGTCCCATTATAGAATAGGTTACTGATATATGTGTTATTCTGTTGTGTTAGTCCAATCATTTTTGTTAATACCTCCCAAAAGTATCTGATGCTTTACTCTTAGAAATATTAAAGTGAAGAAACAGTGCTCACTCATTTCCCACTTTATAAAAATTTTTTTCTCACCAGAAAAGGTGGCTACTTTCAGATCTCTGTGATATCAGACCTGGAAGAGAAAAAGACTATTTTAACTAACCCACTTTTGGGTTAGTTATAATAAATTGTTAGAAATAATAAAACTGATATGAATGTTTCTATTTATCATTTATAATTTGTATTTATTGGGCATGTGGGGCACTAGATTTTTGAAGGTGAACCTATTTTTATTTTAATGAAAACAAAAAAAGTCACAATGTCCTTGTCCTACCTTATAGAGAGGATTCTGTTTTACTTATTCTTCGTAATCTTTCCTTCAGAAGTAACAGTGGTTCAACTTCTGTGAAGAAGTTCTGAGTTTGTGGCATATGTTGATTGTGGAATATCAACTTAAATGATAACTAAGGAACTACTACTGGGTCCCAAGAGTAGAATTTATGTTTGGTGGGTGGAAAGAAAGAAAAGGAAAAAGGAGTAAAGAAAGAAGTCTGGCACCATTTCCCTTCCCCCTGTAGGTACTATCAACTGGAAATCCTATATTTGTTACTTGTCTTAATATTATTTATTTTTAAATATGTAAGTCTTATTTCAAATATTTTCATCAGTTATATAATGCATTCTTCCTCAAAGGAGGGAAGGAAAGTAACTTATTTTACAAAGACTGGACAGTAACATTATGTTATCCTTTTCTTATCCCTTCTGATTGGAGAGTTACAAAACTACGTTGAATATTCATTGGCAAAAACATGATAGTATTTTAAAACTTGGGGTTATTGAGAGCTTTCAATAGTGTGTATAATATAAGGATACATTGTACCACGGCAGTTTATATGACTCTTCAGCATATTGGTTTTGCTTTCTTCACACCATCCTGTGATTCTGAGTCTCTTGAAACAACTTCCATCACTACTGGTTCCTATGTTGTGGTAAATATGATTCTACCTTTAGTAAAACTGACATTTAAGTCCTTTTTTTTTAAAAATCTAAAGGAAAATATATAATGCTTACATATTCAGTAATAGAATTAGATGGAACTAAAGATGTTATATTGCCCAATTCACATAAGTGAATAGACTATACTGGTAGCTGACTGCCTAATTTATATCACTTAGAAACATCATCAGTGAAGAAATCCCTGTGACCTTTCATATGCTTAAACAGAGAGATGTTTATTTGTAAATTGTCTAAGGTTTTTAACAACAGAGAGCCCATAAAAGTATAATTATTATGTATTGCAAATAGCATTAGAAAGAGCAGAGAATTCAGTAGGTATTAAATAAATGTCACAAGTAATGTTTTCCAGTTCATGTTCTTGTTGAAGTAAACAAAGAATAAAGACTGGAATTGGGTGATGGGGGCCAGATTGAGAGGAGAAAAGGAAAGATGTAGTTAGGAATGCAGAGTTTAAGATAGAGGGTGAAAAAGAGAACACATCTTCTAAGAAAGAGATTTAGCAGACTTTGAGGCTTTTATTTTTAATTTATAGTTAATGTCATCTAGTGCTCTTTAACTGTTGATCTCATTAATTGTTGTTTACAGTTTTCATATTTTTGTAGTCCTTATTTTTAGAGACACTAATCATAATGGAATAACAGAAATAAATTGTGGTAAAATTTCCCCAATGATAAAAGCTTGAACTATTAGAGAAATAAATATCACTTCTCTGACCAGATGAAATCATTCTTCACCCTTATTTTAATTTATTACAATGAAGCTCACACACAGGAAAATTAATAATGAGTCATAGTCTTTTAAAATTGAGCTTTGGCAAAGTTTGACTTTTCAGAGAGAATTTCTTTGTTGTGAGACATTTTATTGAGGATATTGTCTTTCTTTTATTATTAACCTTTTATGTCTCCTACTTTTCCATCCCATTCATCTCTAATTACTGTGAAGTAAATCAGAATTCAGCTGTTGAGGCTGCTGTCTATTCAGGGAAAAACAGAATTCTAATAACTTTTTTAAAACTGATTTTCCTTTGTAAGATGCATTTTTTATTGCTAGTCTTTTTAACAAATTTAATACAGCAAAAGTATCATATATGATCTGATGAATCTAACATTCGTTTAAAAGTCAGATTGACTGAACAATTTTAGGAAAATGAGCAAAGTCAAATAGAACAACAGTTTTAGGAAAAAACAAAATTTCCTCTTGGATGCTTGAAATACAGTTAATTTCTGTCTCTCACTTTTCTACCCACCACTTTCTTTTTGTGTGCATATTTATTTTTACAGGCCAGGGAGATTTTACTGGACATTTACTTCTCTCATCTCTTCCTGCTTACCCCTCCTTTTCATTTTCATGTGTTTGTTTTTCTGATGTGTGTTAATCAAAGTCCCTGTTACACTGCAGACTGGACCTCTCTCCTTGGGGCTGACATCATTCCTACCCAGCCCAGTTTGTCTCTCACTTTGGCTTTCAAGCCTGTGTTCTTAAATACCCTACCCCTTCACCACAGCCTCCAAGAGGGGCATACGTGACATTCCCAGGATGTCTGTCATTGTCCCCCTACTAGTTCCTGGATAATAGTCAATCTCAGATCACAGTACATTTAATGATAAATCCATGTCTGTCATGAGCTAGGAGCTGCAGGGCACACAGTAGGTAAGGACCTAATAAATGTTTGGTGGACGAATAAAGCAATGAATGTGCAAAAAAATATATAACTCATAACTGAAATCCTTAAGGATTGAAGCTGTTTAGGCAAGCACTTCTGTCCATATGTATAGCCAATTAAGCATGGAGATGGACGCATGCATGTGTTCCAATATCCATCAGTGATTACAGACCACAGCCTTCAGTTTCCCTGGTGAATTCATATGCAAGCTAACCTGACAAGAACTGCTTGTGCTATGAGTGATCACAGGACTTCCCAGTGAAAATGGTGTCAGGCATGGGGATTCTACATTGAGCTTCACTTTTGGGGTGAAATAACTCAATAACCTCTATTTGAGGGATCAACTCTCATTGGAATTAATACTTGCAATAGTACCTGAGAAAATCTGGTCATTAAGAGCAAACTCATCTTTGACAAATTTTTGGGTTGAATTGGTAAGGTACCATTCTCCTTAAGTCCAGGAGTTTTACTGTTTGTACATAGTCTCTTGTTTCATTGTGTTTTAGACAGGTTTCTATTTTATAAAGCATTTTAAGCAGCCTTGATCTGAGAGACATAAGGACCATTATTCCTGTTGTTGCTGATTTAGTGTTACAGCTGCTTCCTCTTTATGTGATTTAATTTGAAGTTTCAGCCCACCAGGGGGCTATTGGTCCCCACCTATGCAGCCCTCAGAGCTGGCTGCTGTTTTCTGCATAGATGTTATTTCCATTCCTATTCATGGTGGTTTCCCCCCTTCTGTATTCATCTAGCAGCAGCAAGGCACTGTTCCAGGAACTCTCTCTTTCTCTCTCTCCCCACATAAGGCGTAACATGGAACCATTTGGATGGAAAAATTATAAATTAAAATTATTCTGTTCATTTTAAAATATTCATATTGTGTTGCTCAAATGCCAGTAACTGGAAAATCATGGATAATGTCCTGTTTTTATAACCTCTTTCAGAGTGTTTTAAAATCCGTTTATGTTGTTACTTAACCATCTTTTTTTCCTGGAGTGGATTTTGTGATAAGATTTTTTAAAAAAATGTTTGTACAAGTCCAGTCTGATGGCACATGAGACATTAAAATGCAGCTGATAACCAGCAATTGGAACCTACTTTTTAAATAGAAAGCTACTACATGAACAGAAAATATTTATAAAATGTTAAGACTACAAAGTGAGTCTGTGGACATGCCAGACTATTTCTTTTGAGGATAAAACTTTTATCAAGTGATTAAAACCAACCAAAGGTTTATTACTATCTGAAATTACATATTTAATTTTAATTAGGAAACTCATCTATTTACAACACTATTTTAAAGTACTGAAAATCAGCCTTTAAAATGGAGATATGTTTTGGCATCTCTTGCTCTCTATATGAAGTTATTGATTTTTTAATTAAGGAAAGCTATATTTTTATATTTTGCATATTATATGGATGAGGCTCTGTATGTCTCAGAAAGATAGCAGGTGGGGAAAAGTAAAAAAAAATTATGTACGTTGATTAGTTTTTTGACAGATATGTCTCTTATAAAGGAAAGGATAGTGAATGGATATTTTTCTATTTATTTTTCCATTACTACTGTGGAACATACTAAAGAGGGCAAAGATCTTGACTTTTTGCTTTTTCACTCTGCAAATTTTCAGTTTACATTCAGTTCACATTCATATAGGAGCCATGTGTTTTATTTGTTGTCTCTCTTTTAGGAAAATTTAAATATATATATATATATATATATGTAAACTTCTGTCAACTAAAGACAATTCAAAATTAGAATGTTAAGACTCTTTTGAGATAATACTTTTGGTTCAGGCTGTAGTCTTTGCTGGTGTACCTTGTATGTTTTGAGTCTCTTCAGCAGCAACATATCACTTTAGCATGCCCAGAATTCACAGACCCATTTCACTGCTTGCTTTAGCCTTGTGAATCATTTGGCCTGATAAATAGGCTAATCCTTTAATTGAAAGATTCTTTATGGTGTGAAAAACTTGGTGGTGCTTCACAGTTCTCTTTCACTAGCTTTAAATAATGCTAGGTGATCCACAAGGACTTCCTTTACTTTTGGGAAAGACTTCTCTGTTGGCTGTAATACTTGCTGTCTTCTTTGTAATAATGACACAGCATATATACATTTTTCTGAAGTCTTTCTGTCAGTTAACAGTGGTGCCATTATACACATTTAATTACACAGCAGTCACCTTATTTGACTGTAGCAATATGAAATACTCTACTCATTATTGAATTAAGAAGACAGTAGTTACTACAAGAACGGATGCCTCATAATCAGTAATTCATGAATTAAGCTTTAACTACACTTGACAGTTTTCCTCCGATTGATAACGGACTGATCACTGAGTTAGTCACTGCTAGTACCTATTCCGTAGAGTTAATGTTTCAAGTCTGGGGCTTATGGTACTCAATAAAATTAGTATTCTCTGTGATGGGACTAAAGCTTTAGTCTTGATCAAAGTGCTCTGAGGAAACACGGTTGAACTGATTGGTTATGAATGTTAATCACTCCATAGGACACACTGATAATTTACAGCATTCTTGTGTAAGTCTCTGGTGTTCATAAAATGAACTTAATAACCCACTGCCACCATGGGATAAGCTGCTTTTTCTCTGCAATTGAATACCCAGACTGTCTGCATAATGGTGTTGAGAAATACTGCATTAAACAGAGTGAGCAGCTGTATGATGAAGGAAACAGCTCTGAAACAGATTTGTTAATTATCTCCTTTGATTCACAGAGGGTGTTTGTGAGATATGGTTGACCAGTGAAGACACAGGGGCTTACGGCAGAGATATTGGCACCAGTCTCCCCACACTGCTGTGGAAATTGGTCGAAGTGATTCCTGAGGGAGCGATGCTGAGGCTTGGCATGACAAATCCACCCTATATTTTAGAGCATCTGGAGGTAAGGAAAAGTAACCCATTTCCATGCTGACACAGACACAAACCAATCCAGACAATGTGGCAGCCTCTGCATCATCACATGAGAGTCATTTCAGACCACTTGCAATTTGTGTTTGTGTGTGTGTGTGGGGGGGGTTCCCTATGTTTCCAAAAAAGAACTGAGAATGTCAGATCCCATTCCTTTCCATCTGCGTATCTTGTTTGTGCTTCCTCACCCTTAGCTAGTGATGCCTAAATTTTTTTAGTGTTAGGGGTCTAATGACAGTCTTTGTTTTTTGAACACCCCCTCCCCCCGTTTTCCATTGCAGAAAGGTACCTCAGTTCCTCAACCCTGGGCCCCTGTCTAGTTCAGGATTGCCAGCACATTGCAGTGATTTGGCAGCCATTTTATTGTTGTTTACAACCAATGATAAGCATTGCATTATTTGAGCTACCTTAACTCTGTCAGTAGGGATGCCATGCCCTATGTGAGGATGCATTTTAAATTTCATCCATTTGTCTGAGGTAAAATAAAAAAAGAGTGATTTTCTTACATGCTATTCTCTGGTTATTACTGTGAACACAGAAGGGGGTGTTTTAAGGTGAGAACCTTGGTTTCATTTTTATCCATTCTGCTTTTCAGGGTGCTTCCCCTCAAGTAGCTTACTGTTAAACTAGAAAGGTGGATGTATGCACAAGTAACTGTGCATACAGTTGAAAAATTGTTGAAAAATGCCACAATAATATAAGAGAAGAAATATAAGAGAAGAATGTGGACAAGGAAGCAAGCATTTATATGAAAAAGTTTTTGCTAGGATCAATTACTGTTATTCATAAAATACGATAATTATGTTAGATCCATTGTTGTGGACAGTAACTCTGGCTTACTGTTGGAAAGTCATGCGCAAATGTATGGAAACCAGTTAGTTCTATTTTTAGTCAAATGTGTTCTTTGCTTTGGTTTGCTCAGAAAAAAAATTCTAAAAATAAACAACAGTTGCTGGAGTTTAATGCATAAATGTAAATTAATATTTTAAAGATTGTTTTTGTTAGTTTTTACTTTGGTCCTATACTTGTTGAGATTGTTGCTGAAAAGCTTCGCTAATATCCACAACATATTTTAGAATTTCTGAAAACAGTTGCTAGCAAGTTGATCTTTATTTATAACTACACAGGGAAGAAATTAAACGGTTTCAAGTTTTTTTCATATTTTCCTTGCCAGATATTTTTAGTAAATGATTTATGGACAGTTTGGGACAATTTTGACTTTCTGTTTTCATTTAATTATTTGATTCAACATTTGTAAAGGTAAGTGATTTCCTGTTAAGAATCACATATGCTGAGAACCAGTGTGGTATGGCTGTGAGGACAGCAGACATGCTGTGCAAAATGGGAGGTAAAACATAGTGATATGTGGTTGAAAACACAGATTTCTTTGACTTGAGTGAAAAATTTGATGGTCAAGGGAACCCCAGTAGCTACAGTCAAAAATGTTCAGATAGTATGAACACATGGGGGAAAATAGTTATAGTGACTCTGCAATGACTTTCAGACTTCTGTAGACATAAATATAGCATTTTAATTCATTGTGGGAGTACAGAAACTTGTATTTATGGCAATTGCTGAAGCTCAACTCCTAAGGTAGTGCCAGCATTGTTGATCTCTAAATAGATCATTCAGAAGAGCTGCTAAGAAGAAACCAAAGGTACTAAATATAACTTTATACATTACTTAGAAAATACCAGATGTTTAGATTGTAGTTTTTTGATAGAGTAAAAAGAAGTTGTGGTTGTCTTGATGTAGTGTTGATCTTTCCCCTTTCTCATCTTCCTTAGGCAAGAACCTTGTCCTTTCTATCGTACCCAGTCATGGCTTAATAACTGAATGAATGAGTGAGTGAATAAAACATTTTTCATAATATAATTTGTAGAGCCCACACTTCAGTCTTGAATTTTCAAGTTCAAAATTCCAGCCATAAGATTTAATAGAGATGACAAGCAAATGAGCTTCAAGGGCAAGAGTTTGCCCCATAGAAAGTCACCTGTTCTTATGCATTTGAAGTCAGGGAATAATCCAGTCTTTTTGCTACATAAAAAGAGAAAGCAATGCAAAGGAAACAGGCCAAAATGAAAAATGAGCACAAGTAGGCAAGAATGAAAGTCCTGTACCACAGGGAAGAGAGAGTTGTTAAAATTCCCTTTTCTCACTTTGACCAACACTTTTTTCTGTGGGTCTTTCACCCCACTCAGGACAGATGAGCCCAGAGTGTTCCATCCTCCCACACATACATGGTAACAGAACCAGATGCCAAAGATGGTGCACCCCAGCAGCCAATACCTCCATTTTCCATGTTGCTTGAGCCCACTTGGTGGAACTGGCCTGGCTTACCGAATGCTGAGGGAGATACCATTAAGAAATTAAAAAAAAAAAATTAGGAAAGATGAAATAGGGTAAAAACCACATGGTGAGAGATAGGTGATGGTGTTTTTTCTAAAGGAAAATCCTGTAGGTAATACTCTCGGAGAGGGTTTCCTAAGAGTTAGTTGGTAGGTTGCAGCCTCCTTGTGTTTTGCACAATGCTCCATACTGGAGACTTTAATTACAGAGTGTTTACTTACTGGGCTGTTCTCCTTCCTCTTCACTTACATTCACCTGACTCTTGAGATTTTAATTTTTAAATTCTTACCAGCTTTCTTTTTAATTTAACAGTTTAAAAGGAAAATCATTAAAAGGCTTACACCAGAGTTCCTCTCTATTAATATGTGGAAAAATCTATTAAGAATATGTTTTATTAAATTTCCATAGAAGTAGAAAATGCATATTACATACAACATAGGATGCACTCTGTACGTGTTATCAAGACTCAAGCATTTTGCATGGCTTGTTATGTAGGAGATATTGATTAATGTGCAGTGAATAAGATGGTAGGGAAAAAAATTTAATCCCTAATAGGCAAGTAGTGGTATCCAGAATATACACAAATCTCATTTTTAAACTTAAGCATTGCCTAAAAAAAATCATATGGAATTCATTTTAAGCAATGATGTTTAGGTGAAAAAGATGTTAGAGCGTGCGCATGCACACGCATGCTCTTACACACACACACAGTGCAAAAATACCCTGGAATTGAGGAGACATAATTATTAACTTAGTGAATACTTAACTAAATTTGCATATGATGTACAAACAACAGATAAAATAGTATATTAGGAAATGTTTTGCTTCATCTTAATATCTGCAGTGCTTGTTTTCTGTAGGCCAAAACCAAGCTCTTTAGCCTGAGACAGGACTCTTCAGCTTCCTCTGTTACAGCTCTGTTCTTACCCCTTCAGTACCTTGTGATGAGGCCACCTATAAACCTGCATATTACATTTATACTTCATATTACTGAGTTTTTTTTTGTCTTTCTCCGATTCTGTACTTACAATGTGATGACAGTGATTAATAATGAGTTGATCACAGATGTATTAATATTTGCCACTACTTGCATTGATTATTACATTGCACTATTATGGCAAATAAGAGCTTTTCCCTGTGTGTTTGCTTTTCCATTAATATTGCTAAGGTAATAGCTCTGGCATATTTTCTCTTTAATCAACTCTGACCTTCCAGAAAGTGAAGAAGCTTGTGAATTTGATCACACTTGAAACAACATAGCTTAGTGTTGCCCTCCTACTGTTAGGTAATGTACAGCGATGGTTCAATTCAGACAGAACATAATACAGGTGAACCCATCAGGGTGTCATAAGCCAGTGACAAGTGGCACTATCCTGCTACCAGCTGAGTGCCAGAAATCACTGGACACTTTTTGCAGGACTGCATAATAATAATCAAATCAGCATAACTTACCAGACACCTGTTATTTTCCAGAAGCCATACTGATTGCTTCACATACATTATCTATTCTCCATCTTTCAAGTAACTAGTCACAGTGATAGTAGTATTACCTACCTTTTATTGAGAAACAAAGGTATAGAACAAAAATGTGTGAAGATGACATGAGAATGCCTCTGCAAGTAAGAGCTGCAGTGCTGGTTGCGTAGCTGGTTAGCAGCTGAACTACTTTCTAATCCTGTCTGACTCCAAAATGCTTTCCATTATGCCACATCTTACACAGAATCTCTCCACATGCTTCCCGGATTCCTTCCCTGTTTATCAGATTCTGTCCAACATGTCTCTGTCAGTACCATCATGGGGTACAATGATTATTTATTTACAAATAAATTCAACACAACTGTTACCACTTTTAGAGAGAGGCTGTCTCGTTCATCTTTTCACTTCAGGTTCTGTGGTAACATGCACTTAATAAATGTGTGTTGAATAGTGTGATAGCTAGTCTAAGTGTAGCTGTTCATTAACTGCATGTCTTACATGTTGAAGTCTCTTCATATCTATACTTAACATACAGTTTTGGAAGAGTTTGTGGGTAGTTGTCATGTGTTTCTCACTTATGAATCACACTCTGAGTATACACTTGATGGTGAGGAAAATCTATCTAAGGCTTGTGTTTTGATTATTTGCCCTGCTAAAATACAGTGATATATATATATATATATATATATATATATATATATATATATATATATATATATATATAAAATGTATTTAGGGCTACCATGTGCAAATGAGCTCATTGTGTGATTATTGAATTTGTAGACCATGTAGGCTCTACGCTTCGTTCTTCTCTCTGCACCTTAGCTTTTACTGCTTTTTATATTCTCCATCAGAGAAGTCAACAGTAGATGGCTGAGGAGGGGAAAGTAAAAATCAGACATTTTATCATCTTTTTAAGTTTTCTTAGCTAGTAGGAAAAAGATACTAAAACTCTTGATGAGTAAGTGATATGCAAAGTAGCTCTGAGTTTTACTTATCTGAGCTCTCTTGGTTCTCTCTTGGTTATGACAAATTTAAACTGATATCTCCTTTCAGGATTCCTTTGTCTTAACATTGTCCCAGAATTTCAGTGCATGCTTTACACCTAATCTAGAGAGAGCCAGTTGATTAATATGGAGTGCAAATGCTTATCATGAAGGACTTTGCCTACATTCATATTGTGAATAAAGCAAATTACTTATTTTTATTATATATTGATCTTTAAAATATTGCTGAAAAATATTGATGCTGATTATTACTTTGATGTTACACTGCATTTTACTTAGCTTAAATTCAAATGTATGGTGATTATCAGATTTACATTTAGCATATTTGTGTTCTGTCTTGATCACAAATAGTGATATTTTAACGGTTCCATCTGGTTTTGGTTGAGAAATCTTGTAATCACTGCAACAAATCAATTTTCTGCTATGCTTTTTTTTTGTATATTTTTTTCTGGTTAAATGACTGTACATTCTAATGAAACTGCATATTTAGCAAAATTAGTTTATCTAGGAGAAGACAGTAGATATCTATCGAGTACTTTTGCTGTATTGTAATATATGAACATTAATAGTATGTTCTTGGCAGACTTTTAAAAAAAGCTTCATAGTTTCAAAATAATAGCTAACTCAACCTGCTGTGCTTATATTTCTTCAAAACAGAGTTTTCTGAACTGAACTCAACAGTTCATATGCAGTCATTAAGTTTTTTTTTTTTTCGAAAAACTTATACTTTTCAAAATAATAGAAAAATATGTACATAAATGTATTGTTATAGCCAAACTATCCTCCCACCCCCCCTTTTAAGAATAGAAGGACACACTAGATGGTTTATTTTTAACCTAGGAAAAATTCTTTATTTGTGCAGTCAACAACATAATTTTGGGACATACCAGCATGTGATTTAATCTGACCATTAGTACCCAGTTTCTTGTCTGTTATACTCACTTATGCTTTACTGTATTTGTCACCTGGCATTCATTCATGAATAGGTTTCAGGGGGTCAGTGAAGAAACCTCTACAAGTTTGTTCTTTGAAAATTTAGGAGGAAAAAATTCTGTATCAGATCTTGTTGCTGCTCTCATAGCTGACTACAGTGGTTTCATTCAGATTTTGTGATTATCATCTCTGATATTTTTTTTGGGGGGGGGATAAACTACTTTGTAGATGCATGTTTCTCATGTTAAAAATTCTGGGCACTTCTGTCATCCTAAGGAGCACAATGGCAAAAGCCTGTGTAGAAACTGTATTTGGCTATTCATAATGTAAACAGACTTCCATCTTGCAAGAGGGCAGTTGAAAAGCTGAGAAGACACCTTCTAAAGAGAAGAAACTTGAAGCCAAGAAAACTGATGATGGTGGTGGGTTTAAGGCCAAGGCCACCACCCCTCAGAAGGGGAAGCCTCGCTGCAGCCAAAATCCTGTCCTAATGAGAGAAATTGGCAGACATCCCCAATCTGCTGGATTCCAGAAAGTACAAGAGGAAGTATTCCACTGCTAAATCCAGGATTGAAAATAAAAAGGAGAATGTTCTGGCAACATTCATAAAGCTAGTTGGTGGTGACAGGAATGACACTACCCAAGCCATTCAACTTTGTGAAATGCCTCAGTGTTAGCCTACTGAACAAGTACCTTGAAAGCCGTAGAGCCAAAGGAAATTCCGTCAGTCAGCATGTGAGGAAACAGCAAGCCAACCTCACTCCTGAGACCAGTCTGATCATCCTCAACAGCATCACAGAAGCAAGAAGGTGAATTTCTGCAAGCAGCAGAGTAGTGGCTTGCTGCTTGTGATTGAATCTCTGCCCTGCAGTCGAGTTCTGCATAGGACACACCAGCTATTGTGTGGCTTGTCATTGTCATCTCCACCAAAATCGGTGTCAGTGGTGTGAAGATCTGAAACACCTCACTGAATTCAAGAAGCCAGAAACCAGGAAGCTGACATCTTCAAAATGGAGGAGGAGAAATACGAGATTACAGAGCATGAGAGATTGGTCAGAAAACTGGACTTGAATATTCTGCCCCAAATCAAAACTGTTCCTTCATTTCCCAGCCACCTCTGCTTTGTGCTTGCTCTCACCCATGGAATTTACCGTCACAGTTGGTACTCTAGATGTCCTTCCAAGAATCTTAACTAATAAATATCATTTATTTCTCAAAAAGAAAAACATTGAACAGAGGCCTTACCCCATGCCTGGGCTTTACTGCTAGTTCAGTTTCTAATTGACCAGATAGCATAGTAATTCAGAGCCACTATGGGAATGTAAATGATTAAATCATTTTGCTTATCATAGTTTACTTTGCAGCTAAATGAAAACAAAAGAAAAAAAAAACAACTCCTGAATGAGAACTGAGGCTACCTGATGCAGGGGAGGGAGGGAAGAAACTAAAATGGGAAAGGTGCACAATGGATTATGGTTGAGGACTATGGGTGTTTTGGTGGTAGATGTAGTGTGTTAAGGGGGCTGTCCTAGACCTCTTAATGACAAGCAATTAAATGTTGTACCTCAGTTGTTACCTCAATTAAAAAAAGACCACACCTGCTAAACCATTATCTCATCATTAGATCTACATTTTTGAATATTGTTTATGAAACACACTGGCATAACTATTCAGTCCTAAAAGAGATTATTGTTTTCCTTAGAGAAAACAAAACAAAACACAGGGCTAAAATCTTTCAAGATGAAAGGAAATATATAGAAACTATTGTTAACTGAGTATCTCCTGTCCTCCTTTATTTCTCACCTTTCTTTCCCCCTTCCTTCCCCCCAGCCCTCCTTCACCCATGTTTTAACAAAATAATACTTTTTTAAAAATTTTAGTTTTTTTTGAAATTGACTGCATATATATATGCAGTCAATTTCAAAAAACCTAATTTATAGTTTTAATAACTATATATAAATAAGTATATATAAATAATATAAATATAATAAAATAACTAATTTTATATATATATATATATATATATATATATATATATATATATATATAAAACGTTGTCTACCACAAGGTTCTCCCATCATCTTGTCACCTGTGAACCATGATCTTAATTTCTTATGCCCATCTGTCCCCCAGTTTTACCCCTTTCCCCTCTCTTGCTCTGTCCTTTAGTTCTGCTGAGTTTGTTGTTTTTATTTTACTTATCCTTTTGTTTGTTTTCCCTATATCCTGCATATAGGTGAGGTCATCCAGTATATCTCTTCATCCTTCTGGCTTATTTCTGCTAACATGATTTCTTCTAGATCCATTCTTGTTATCCCAAACACATCAAATTTGTCATTTTTCATTGATGAATAGTATTCCATTATGTACATATACCACAACTTTCTGATCCATTCTTATGTTTCAGAGCATTTGCTTTGTTTTCATAACCTGGCTATTGTAAATAGTGATGCTATAAACATATAAGTACAGGTGTCTTTATGAACTAGTGTTTTGGTGTCCTATTGATAGATTCCCCAGAAGTGGAATGACTGGATTAAATGGTATTTCCATTTTCAGTAGTTTGAGGTCCCTGTGCAAAGCTTTGCATAGTGACTGGACCAGTTTGTATTCCCATCAACAGTGTTAAAAAGTTCCTTCTCTCCACATCCATGCCAGCACATGTTGTCTGTATTTTTTTTTTTTTAAACATGGGCCATTCTTACTAGTTTGAGGTAGTATCTCATTGTGGTTTTGACTTGCATTTCCCTGGTTATATTTGATGTTGAGCATTTTTTTCATATGCCTCTTGGCCATCTGTATTTCCTCTTTGGAGAAGTGTCTTTCAAGCTCTTCTCCCCATTTTTTGACCAGACTTTTGCTTCACCTTTTTTGTGGATCTTTGATATCAGACCCCTGTGAATTAAGTGGAGTGCAAAAATTTTCCCCCATTTGGTTGGGTGTCTGCTTGAACAAAACAGTACTTTAGCTATTTGTTACATATATATAAAACTCTAGAACACCTGAGGCATCTGGAAATTCACATATTTCAGTTGTGGCATGCAAATAACCCTATTGTATCTTTTAATGTTATAGTGTCCCGTTTATTTTATAAGGAAGGGCATTAGATATGTCTAAATTAGATATGTCTAATTTACATCTTAGATGGCATCCCTGTCACATTGCCAGTCCTGAATCTTTAATTTCATGGAAGTAGCAGAGAAGGCTTTCTTGTTACCTGTCAAAATTAGTGTAAATAAGATTCCACAATGTGGAATATCTTCCTCCTTAATTTAGGAAGTCAGTTAAATTCTACTATTAAGAAAAACTGCTTTTACTTTCCTTCATAAGCATGAGGAATGGCTAACACACAAGTCATAAGGCCATCAACATAGCTTCCTTTACACTTTTCTTTTGAGTCTAAGATCACTTCTGTATTGATTTATTTGCTCTCTTAGGCTATGAAGGGCTATTATAGACACTTGTTAATTCAGCATATAGTAAAATGAAATCCCATATTTTATATCAGGTGGATAATGGCATTTTCAGGTGATTCATGGTGTAGAACAGAAACTGTGGTAATGAAATTAATGGTTCATAGGATAGTTGAAATATAGGTATTTGTTAGAAGCAAAGTGATGGCTTCTATTTGTTTCTAATCTATTGTCATTTTGAGGGCTAATATGCATCTGTTCTTTCTGCCATATCTTCCTTTGCCCATGTGAATACATAAAGCCACATGAATGAAAATGTTAAACATTCAGAATTTAAGTTCACATTTCTTTAACATGATTTAATAGTAAATGTTGGTATACTAAATTGGAAGCTTAAAGTTTAAAAAATATAATTAAGAACTTTTTTCTTTAATTAATTTATTTTTAATTGGGGTAATTTGGGTACCCCTTCAGGCATAAAACCAGCATAGTGCATACACCATCTAATTACCCATAATTCACCATTATAATCCACTGAGAACACCTTTATGTGTGTTTAGCAAAACGATGAAAAAAATATAATGGGAATGAATGGCCTATTCATAATAAATCATTTTAGAAACAGAAGGTACTGCATGTGGGCCAGAGAAAAGTCAAACCTTTAAGAGTAATGTTGAAAGTTTTCCAGTTGTTCATTCATTTATGGGAGGAAAGCTATTGTTTTTCTAACATCCATTAGTATGTGATTCTTTTAAAAATCACTGTGTAAAATTTGCTACATATAGAACATTGTGTGGTTAAAGAAAAGAATCTGGGTCCGTCTACAATAAAGAAGTAACCTGTAAAACTGCATGTTAAAATATATCTTAAAAAGCAAACTATATATCAACTTCAATTTTACAGTGTCATGTAATATCAGCCTACATTCTTATCAGTTGACATTTCAGATGCTAATCTTTTAATTAATTTCCTAGGACATTTTAAGCCTTCATTTTCCTGATCTTAAAAGATCCTTATTGCTTCTGTTCTTTATTCCTCTACTATTGCTTGTGTGTAAAGTTTCCTAATATTCCTGTAACAAAATACCACAAATTGACTGACTTTAAATTTTTTTTTTTTTTCTGTTTTGGAGGCCAAATGTCTTGGCAGGTTTATTTCCTCTCTGGGGGATCTGAGAGAGGTAGTTTTTTCTTCTTGTGTGTGGTTGCTGACAATCTTTGGTATTCTCTCATTTGTGGTTACATCATTGCGGCTCTTGTCAGTTTTCACATGGTGGTCTTCTGTGTCAAGATTTCCTTCGGGGATATCATTCATTGGATTAAGGCACATCCTAATTTGGTATGATACAATTTTAACCGGCTTATATATGCAAAAACCTTATTTACAAATAATATCATGTTTATATGTACCTGGGATAAGGACTTCAACATAACTTGATGAGACAGAACCTGCAACTGCTTTCTTTTGTGGTAAATAGATATTCTTGAGGAACCTTTTTAATTGACTTGTTTCTTTTACTACATTTAAATCTATTTTTTAGTGACTGCATTAAGAATTACAATTAAGTCTTAATGTATAACACTTTAGTTTGGTTTAATACCAACTTTATAATAGCATAATAAAATCTTTGCTCCTTTACCTAGCTCAGTTCTCTCTTCCCTATTTTGTGCTATACTTTTGTTATACAAATTATTTTATGTGAAGCATTCCTTCAGCAAAGTTATAAGCAGTGTTTTATGCTGTTGTCTTTTTAAATGAAATAAAAGAAAAACAAAAGTTAAAACAAAAACCATATTTGTGCTTTAGATATTTACCTAGGTAGTTACCTTGACCAGTGCCTTCATATGAGTTCAAGATACTGTCTGGTGTCCTTTTGATATCAGGTCAAATAGGACAGAAGCCTCCAGGCAACAAGCCAAAGGAAAAAAGAAGTGCTTTTAAAATGTGGCTTCTGTTGTCCTGATTCTTCCAGGTTTTTCCCACCTGTTTGTAGCAATAGCTAGTCACATCACAATTTAAATAACAAGGTTTTACTAACACGGAAAATTAACCAGGAAAAAAAAGTCCTTGATGCCACAAGTAGCTAGTTATTTTACCCAATTACTCTTTAGTCCAAAAGTCCCAAACACATGTCCAGATGATGTTCTTTTCCAAACCTGAAGCAGGCACTTTGCAAAATTATCTTTCTTTTCTGTCTTCTTTTTGCTTTTCTCTCCAACATTCTGAGCTACTCAGCTTCTCCAGGGTTCTTCAGATTTTTCCAGCAAATACTGATGCAAAATCAGCTTTTCAAATCCCTTGCTTTCTCCAAGTCCCAGCTTTCCACACCACCTTGGTGCAGTGCCACACACTTCCTTTTCCAGTCCCGCCTTCAGCACTTGCATCTGGTCACATTCACCAAATCTGTCCTCTGCAGCCCCTGGCCACCCCCAACCTGCCATTCCGGCATCTGACTCCACACCATCTACTTCTCTGCTGGTCACTCCCCCACCATGGCTCTTCGCCACCACCAGCTCACCATTCCAAGGGGCTTCCACCCACCCTGGCCTCTGAGGCTCCTCTTTATTGGCCTGCCATTCTTGTGTCTCTCACACCTCTCTCCTGCTCATTTTGTGTGCCCTTTTCGCCTTTCTTGTTTCTTCTTGCTGGTCTTTCTCTCGGACCCCTCCCACCAGGATAGTGTGGTACCCAGTAAAGTTTTCAACTATGTCGCTAGGAGAGACCCCAGCTGCCCATCCAATTGAGTCACCCAGTATCACATTTATTTCGGTCTGGCAGACTCAGTATAGTGTTTCAAATGCAGCTCTACAGCAATAAGTGTGTCTACTTGGTTTTTGTCTGTTGATCTCAAACTTTTCTTGAATGATTTTTTCCTTCATTTGCAAAGAAAAACTTGTCTGGATATAAAATTCTTGATTAACATTTTTTATTTCAGTAATTTGAATAGGCCATTCCATTGCCTTCTGTTGTTTTTGATTAATCAGAATTAATTAGCAGTTAACTTTGAGTGTTCCTTATTCATATGAACTGCTTGCCATTGTCAAAATTCTCTTTTTGTTTTTCATGCAGGTGTTTGGTATTTGGATTTGTCCTGTCTCATATTTTTAGTCCTTCATGGATATGTATATTAATGTCTTTCATCAAATTTGCCATTTTCATCCTGTTTTCGCCACTAATTTTAATATATTCATTGTTCCCTTTATCCTAGTATGTGTGTATCTTGTCACACTTGATCAAGTCAGATTTCTGAGACTGGCCATTTTTATTAATTTTTCCTTGCCTGTTCCTCAGGTTAAGCAATCTGAATGGACCTGTCCTCATGTTTACTCATTCTGTTTTCTATCTGTTCACATATCCTGCTGAATCTCTAGTGATTTTTAAAATTTTAGTTCTTTTTTTTCACATCAGAATTCCTGTCATGTTTTTACATTTTTATCTCATTATTTATGTAAATTATTTGATAAGATATCATTCTTATATTTTCCTTTAGTTATATAATCATGATTTTCTTTGGTTCTTTACATTTTAAGTGGCAATTAAAAGTCATTCTAGTAGAACCGAGCACAGTGGCTCATGCCTGTAAGCTTCAGCCTATGAAGTGGCTGAGACCAGGGACCATGGTTTGAGTCCCGCTTGGGGCAACTTAGTGAGACCTAGTCCCAAAAAATAGCTGGGTGGTGGCACACGCCTGTAATCCCAGCTACCTAGGAAGCTGAGGCTGGGGATCACTTGAGTCCATGGTACCCCAGGCAACGTGAGCCTGTGGTTCCATGGGCAAAAATAGTGAGACCTAGTCTAAAAAAAAAAAAGTCATTCTAGTAAGTTTGGTATAGTTTTCAAATACTGCTTTTTTCTGTGTGGCCCATATTTTCATGTGTGTGCATGCATCATAATTTCTTGTTGAAAACTACACCTTTAATTATGCTAGCTCTGAAAATTGAGTACTTTTCTCCCTAAGATTTCCTGTCATTTGTGAAGTGATTTTTCAGAATTAATTCTGTTAGTGTTCAAACTATTTGTTATATATGATTAGTTAAACTTCTGCCCAATTAGCTCATTGGTTAGGTAATGACAAGGGAGATTCCCATAAATGCCGGGAACCAGTGGGTCTCTCAGTATTTACAAAGAGATATCTGTGCATATTGCAATGGGCCTTCAATTCTCCCTTCAGGTTGGTTATACTTCATTCTTTGCCTTTGCTTCCTGTTTGAACAAATCCTCAGGTTTACCAGGGTAAGAAGTGAGGTACTGCTCAAGTTCTAACTGAGTATACACACAGCCTGAACTTACAAGCTGCCCTGCACCTTCCAGGAATATGTCATTTTTCAAACCTTCTTCATGTGGACATCTCATTTGTGAGCTTTGCCGTTTCAGTTTTTTGGCTTGCTTAGTGTTTTCCCTGTTACCACAACTTCAAGTAGTTATAATGTTAATAAATGCAGTTGATAATTTTTGACAAGTGCCTCTAGAAAGAGGGCAGTCTTCACTGAATGAGCATCAGGTTAGGTTAAATAAGCAAACTGTGAGTGGTAACTTCCATCAGGTAGGTCAAATAATGATAATTCTGTGGGACTTTGAAGGACCTCCAAGCCTATTATGCCCCCTGATGTGACTTCAGGCTACTAGTTTATATTGTAGTGAAAGACTCTTGGTTTTCAAAACTACCTACATAAAACTAGGAAGTGGGAGATGAGACAAACGCAGGTTTAAAATGCCATATTGCTGTGGTCTTATCATGATTCACCATTTTTCTTGAATAAGCACTCCTCAGATAGCTGTTAAATATCAGTTAATTTGCAAGTTTCTGGAAATGACTCTTTCCCCCAGTACCCACATTACTTGTATAAAGATATTTAGAGATATTTAAAATTACTTCTTTTGCTGGTAAGTATTATTCATGCCTTGGAATGGGCTGCTTCCTTTTCAGTCAGGCCACTGGTCAGTTATTTTTACTCTTTGTATTCCATCAAAGGTAGCATCAGGGCTGGGAATGGTGGCACATATCTGTAAGCGGTAGCCTAGGAAGCCGCAGCCAGGTCCAGGGATAGTGGTTCAAGTCCTGCCGGGGGCACATAGTGAGACCTAGTTCCCAAAAAATATAGCTGGGCGTGGTGGTACACACCTGTAATACCAGCTACCTTGGAAGCTGAGGCTGGGGATTGCTTGAGTCTGTGGTAACCCAAGCAACGTGAGCCTACGGTTCTACTGGCAAAAAAAGCGAGGCCTAGTCTCAAAAAAAAAAAAAAAAAATTGGTAGCATCAGTTATTTATGGTGACTATGCCTAGTAAAGTTTTTGGAGAGGAACTCACTTTATCAGTAGACAGCTTACAGACTGAAATGTGTACCTCCTCAGATACTCAGAGCTCTGGGCATCACATAGGTGATAATGTGGCATATGTGGACTGAATCTTGTTTATAACCATTAATTGCTTCCCTCTCATTTTTATTTAATTCTCTTTTTAAAATAATTTTTAATGTTATTTCTATTCTAATACTTCTAGTTCAATGTACTATCTTTTACCTTGTTGAAGCTGCAGTTGAACTGGATTCATAAAAAACATTTTGTTCTTTGCATAGGTGGGGACTCTTTCACTATACTATACTGTACTGTACTGCACTGCACTATACTGTACTATACTGTACTATACTGCACTCTACTATACTGTACTGTCCTATACTGCACTGTACTATACTGCACTATACTGCACTATACTGCACTATACTGCACTATACAGCACTATACTGCACTATACAGCACTATACTGCACTATACAGCACTATACTGCACTATACAGCACTATACTATACAGCACTATACTATACAGCACTATACTATACAGCACTATACTATACAGCACTATACTATACAGCACTATACTATACAGCACTATACTATACAGCACTATACTATACAGCACTATACTATACAGCACTATACTATACAGCACTATACTATACAGCACTATACTATACAGCACTATACTATACTGTACTATACTATACTATACTATACTATACTATACTATACTATACTATACTATACTATACTATACTATACTATACTATACAGCACTCTACTATATTATACAGCACTATACTATACTATACTATACAGCACTATACTACACTATACAGCACTATACTATACTATACAGCACTATACTATACATACAGCACTATACTATACATACAGCACTATACTATATTATATATACTATATTGAATAGGTGGGGACTGTTTCACTATACTATATATACTATATATCACCATTTCCCTAGTCTTCCAGAAGTTCTACATGTCAGTAGATTAGGCATTCTTAGTAGTCTAGTAGGCAGTCTTAGTAGTCTTATTTATTTCCTCAGCTTCTGGAACATTTCCTGCTTGGAACTAAATCATCAATGAGTTAATACGTGAATCTCAGTGTGATATGTCTCCTGGTCCTCTGTTCACTTATATTAAGCAAGCATTCTTGATTTTAGAAATTAAAGAGAGTTCATATAAGCAAACTGAGTGTTGCTGATTGTGTTTTGTCAAGGCTATATTTTTGACATGTCCTTGATCTGCTCCTAATTAGTATGGGGTACTGGACAGATTTTTAAATTTCTCTAGATTTTGATTGTTTTCAGAAAGCAACTGGAGCATAATAACAGTTATTCTATAAAAACAATGTTATATTAATGTAATTGAATCAGTATCTTATAGGGTGCTTATATAAATTTAGCATTTTGTTTTATCCTGTAGCATTATCATTGGTAGATTAGAAATGTTTGGAGCAGCACCTATCTAATCACATAGGAGGTACTCAGTAGTTATTTGCTGTTTTTATTATGCAGGAATTTTGGAATTTTACCATAAGAGTGCATCAGGTATCAAAGTACAAACCTTCTTCTATATTTTCCTGTTTACAATAACTTTGGGATTTAGGTATTTACAAATTGTATCTATTTTTCTCTTTGGAAATATTGTGCTTGATAGAACAAGGGAAAGGCTAAAATTCTCATAGGAAAAACTTGTCCAGTGAGGAGAGAAGCTGGACTGATGGCGAAGGGTGAGACTTTCCATGGACTGTGGAATGAAAAGTGATTCATAGGTAATTAGTCACAGTAGACAGAGACATATTCATCTCAGTCTCTCGCATGATGCCTCCATCTTGTTTTATGCCCAGCAGAATGTCAGTGATAATCATCTATGCTGTTTTGTATACCAGTAACTTGTTTCTGGTCTATTGTTGTAAAGTTGTTCATTGTGTGAGTACACCACAGCTTGGTCACAGCTTGATCAATGTATTCTTGAACTTTAGGGTAATTTCATTTCTCTTGAATATTTAGGAGGGAAGTGTTGAGTCATAGGTTAATATATGTTTGTAATAAAATTGCCAACCATGTATGTTTCCGCTATTTTCTATAACATACTTTTGATTGGGAAGTAGTAAATATCCTTCAACAGGTTGATCCAATATAATATTCCCCCAACATGTAAGTTTTCAGGATTACTTGTGATACTGTTTTTTCCATAGGGTAGGTAGGTGGTACAGTACCTGCCCATGAGAATTTTAAAAATTCAGAGTGCAGAAATAGTACTTTTTTTAAAGATGCTTGTGTTACGACAGGTTGAATAATTGAGCCTCATACTCTTTAGAATGTCTTTTGCTGTAACATTAAATTTATCATGTTTTTAATGTGAAACCTGTAATAAGTTACAGCAGTGGAAAATTGTATTAAGAGGGCACTGTTATGGAAAACCCGAAGAACTGTGTTCTAATGCCAATTTTATCACTATATGACAGTGTCTCTTAGACAACCTGTGTCCTTCATTCTATTGGGTTTTTATATCTATGTGTTTAAGTACTAGTGATGGGAATGGAGTTTTGTCTGTTTCCAATTTTATCATTCTATGATTTTTCTTAAAATTCACTAATATGTTTTAGTTCCTTATTTAGCTAACAAATGAATAATTTAATCAATTATCTCCACTCTCAAAATAAGTGCAAACTCACACTTGAAAGTGAGTATACATTTTTGATGGCTGAAAAAAATAATTCCCTAAACTAAAAAAAATGTATGTTCTTAAAAAATAAAATCTTAAAAACTTTACTGGCAACTTCTTTGATTTTGTAATGTCTCACAGATGTGGCTACTCAGCTACTACATAATCTGAATCCTGAAGGACTTTCCTCATATAATGTTGCAAAGGTTCAACTTTAGCCTGGCTTTTGTAAAGTTGGCTTGAAACAGCTTCATCCAGTCTGTGGCTCTTTAGATCCTGCTGCACTGAATCAAGTTCACATGTGGCTAGTGTTTTTCATACAGTTATTAGTAGGTGCCATGGTGTAGGAAAAAAGGGCAATCAGCTGTTTTTGTTATGATTAAAGGTAGAAATTTCCTTTCACAGTCTTCATAATTCGATTCCTCTATTACATCCAGATGGGACTAAAGGAGGCAGATATACTTTTTCTTATTGTAGAGCTGTATAATTATACCTAGTAATGCAAAATACTCTGTGACAATATAAACAGGAAACAGATGTTGGGTTAGACCTACAGGTATTTTAAAGCTGAGGTGTATTTGAGAGGTTTTCAATATCTCTTACAATAGCCCTTAATTATTTTATTAGTGGTGAAGTATATTTTCTTTGAAGTGGAATGTGGGAATTTATCATCTTACTTACTAAGGACATCTCCTTTTTTGTACAGAAAAATTAAGTCTGTGTGCTAGCAGAGTGTTGGAATGGTTTTCTCTCTAGCTTGCATGAATTGACTTCATTACATCTTGTTTGTCTTTAAAAAGATTTTAATTTTGGGCCCCTAACATTTAGTAATACTTACCATAGTCTTTCATATATACAAATGGTAAGTTTTTTTGGTTAACCATTAATTAAATTCTCCTGTATGAAAAATGAGAGTATAATCTTCAAGTTTATGTAGCAAAAATTTAGGTATAAATGAAATCTGAGGTTTAGCTAGAGGCACATACTAGTGGTTGAAAAGACAAAATGAGAATTGTGAATAAACAATCTATGGTTTGCCTCACTTATCGCTAGGCTCTTGGTAAAATTAGCTGCTGTTCAACTCAGTTCAACAAAACAATACCAGATATGTTTTATATACTATGTGGCAGGAGGAATGCAGGGATATTAATAATGCAGCGTGAGACAATTCCTTGGTAGAGGTTCAAAATGCTGTAAATGAGAATATAACATTCTTTGGGTACATTGGGTAAATGAAGGAATGGGTCCCTCACCCTCACCACCAATTCTGACCTCAGTTTATATGACATTTGGTAAGTAGGGGCAATTTTTAATTCATATGGAAAGTTTTTCATGACAAGTTTTGAGAAGTTGCAAAAGGTGTAACCTCTGTACTTCAAATACAGAGTTACAAAAAAAATTGTCTCTATTTTAAATATATTCAATAAAACATTATAGATAGGAAGTTTTCTATCACCCTCTTTCTTCCTGAAATCCAAATTTCCATTCTACTTTCTCCACAAAATTTTAGCTTATACACTTTTAAACTTTATTATTATTTTAATTATTACATTCCACCACACTTCTCTATGTCAAAATGTGTCTATAAATTAAAAAGATTGTGATCACAGTGGGTAACTCAAATTTTTAAAAAGTATTTATTGAGGTGTCATTAAATTAATAGTACACACTTTATCAAAAATCATATAAATGTTGATAGAAACATATAATACTATAATCTCCCCTTACCTGTGACCTCAATTTACATAGATTCAGTTACCCATGGTTAACCAAGTTCCAGAATATGTTAAGTAGGGACACAGGCAAATCATATTCATCTAACTTCAGTTATAATATATTATTATAATCATTTTATTTCATTGCTAGTTATCATTGTTTTTTTCTTTTCCTCATTTGTAAAGTATACTTTATCGTAGGTATGCAGGTACAGGAGAAAAAACAGTACAGTTGGAGTCTGGTGCTCTCTGCAACCTCAGGCATCCACAGAGGGTTTTAGAATGTATCACTTGGATGAATGGTGGCTACTGTAAATGCAGTCTCTAGTGAAGGGTAAGCACTAGAACAACTTGATGTTGCTTTGAGAAGGGCAGCTTCACAAGTCCTTTGGTGGCCTGAAGATGTTCAATAAATAGAGAGTGTAAAAAGAAACTCAACATTTCACCTTTATTCAGACAAATAAATTTTAGGAAGTACACAAATGGAAGTTCAAGACCTGAAAATAGGTTCATTTTCAGATGATTCTTGCCTGCAACTTTGTTCTGTTCACACACCTAGACCATGGTTTGTAAGTAATAAGTATGTAATCTGGACAGTGAAAAATCTATCCTTGGAAGAGGATGTGGCAAAATATACAGAGATTTCTGAGAGATAAGTGCTGTTAAAAACACTGATGGGATATAGTGAGTGTGAAAGAGAGATTCAGAGATTTTGAGCTTTGTAAGTGAGCAGGAAGAGGGTGGATTGCTTTGGCAAGAAGAGGCAGTTCATTTTTAAACTTTTTATAAATGATCAGTGATTGTGGAAGGTCATTCTGTAGTTTTTATGGAGAAAATAAAATTAAGCACTCACAGGGCTGTATTCATTTGTTTCAGTTTTACCATGCTCCTTAAACTTAAACCTTAAAAGTGCTTGGCTCTTATTCATTTTACTTAGCCCAAGTCATTTTAAAGTGTTGAAAGTCCTGTGAGGATATAACAACAGAAATGATTTAAACATCATTTAGAAAATTGTTGGTGATTATCATCACTCTCCATCATGGTTCAGTTCTCCATACTACAAGTTCTGTAAGAATCACCTATCTAACTATATGAGATATCGATATATACAGCTTTATCTGTATGCCTGTCTTCTCTATTCCCAATCTTTAGTCAATTTTGGAAAATTAAAAAGACAGTAATTGGTTTAGTATGTTTTTTCTCATCTAAAACAGAAGGAAATTTTTGGTATTATAAATACAAGGTGTACATCTTAATCACCAGATCTGAAGCTCAACAAACCTAATGTACTGATAGCATTTCAACATATTTGATTATTGTGAAATTGTTAAAGCCTGTTATACTATTTTTAAAATACTTTAATCCTGCAATGATTGCAAATTGAAAATCTAAATATGCTTACATATCAAATGATTGCTTCTATTATCTTTAGACAGACCTTTGTGAAAAGGGTGCATCAGATGTTTATATTTGTTGAGGAGACAGACCTAGATAGAAGGAAATAAAGATCATTTCACCTCCATACTATTTTCCCTAGTGACTAAATTAGTTTAAATTTCTACCAATATTGCTAAAGTGTTCCTTTTCCTTCACATCCTTGTCATATACTTATTTTTGTGTTTTCTTTTAATTTTTGTATTTTTGATAATGGCCATTCTAATAGGTGGGGTGATTTCTATTTGTTGGTTGATTTGAGTTTATTTGTTGTTGATGAGCATATTTTTATGTACTTGTTGACCATCTGTATGTCTTCTTTGGGAAATAGTCTATTCAAATCTTTTGTCCAGTTTTTAATTGAACAGTTGCCATTTTGTCAATAATTTTCTTTGCAGAGGTATTTTTTATGTTTGCTTTTGTTGCCTTTGCTTTTGGTGACATGTTTTTTGCATAGTTCTTTGTCTGTGAAATATGCCATATAGATGTTGATAAATATTCTGTGAAATCTGTAAATTGCTCTGGTAGTATGTACATTTTAATAGTATTCTTCCTATTCAGGAGCAGAGATTGTCCTATTTATTAATGACTTGTTCATTTTCTTTTATCATTTATATTTTTCAGTGTGTACATCTGTCACCTCCTTGATTAAATGTATTCCTAAGTTATTTTTTCTTTGAAGCTTTTTGTGTAGCTATATAGAAATTTTTTTCATTAGCAAATAATGACATTTTCCCTTCTTCCTTTCCAGATTGACTACCTTTTATTTCTTTTTCTTGCCTAAGTGCTCCAAGTAGCATTTATAATACTATGCTGGATAAAAGTGGTAAGAGTGGACATCCTTGTCTTTTTTCTTGATCTTCGAGAAAATTCTTTCAGCTTTTCACTATTGATTATGTTAGCTGTTGACCTGTCATATACGGCCTTTATTATGTTAAAATATATTCCCTCTCTACCCACTTTGTTGAAAATTTTATTGTAAGTGGATGTTGAATTTTACCAGTGCCTTTTTTGTTTCTATTGAGATGACACATTATTTTTATCCATCAATTTGTTAATGTAGGAGTTCACATTATTTGATTTATAGATGTTTGAAATTCTTTGAAATCTGGAATACCATTTGATCATGGGATGATCCTTTTGATGTATTGTTGAATGTAGGTTTCTGATGTTTTCTTGAGGATTTTTGCATCTGTATTCTCAAAGGATGTGGACCAAAAATTTTTTTCTCTTGTATCATCCTTATGTAGTTTTGTAATCAGAGTAATATTTAACCCATAAAATGAATTGGAAACATTCCTTTCTTTTCTGTTTTCTTGAAGAGTTTGAGAAGGATTAGTATTTTTTGAATATATGACATAATTCACCAGTGAATCCATCTGGTGTTTGCCTTTGGTTTGTTGGGAAGTTTTTGATTGTTGATCTAATCCCCTTTCTAGTAATTGATCTGTTCACAGTGTCTTTTTCTTCACAATTCAATCTTGGAAGGTTTTCTATTCCTAGTAATTTATCTATTTCTTTTAGGTTGTCTCTTGCATTGGTATATAATTGTAGCATTCTCTTTTGAACCTTTTGGTGGGGGGGCTGTCTAGCTAAAGGTTTATCAAAAACTGTCTTATATATATTGTAGTCATATTTTTCTTGTTTTATAGAGACCACTCTCCATTGCTTTTCAGCCTCACTCCCAGAAATGATTTATTATTAATATCTTTATGTGAATTAATTTGCATTCTTCAGAAATGTAAAATTTAGTAATATTGCTTACCTATCATTCCATAAAAATGAAGGAATTATCCTCTACTCATTTAGATTCTCCAGCTAGGATTCTGTATATTTAGAAAAGTTGAGGATAGCTTAAGAAGAAAAGAGCCAAGGTTGACATGTACATTCAATATGTAACCTTGTAAGTGCTTAGTGGCCAGTAAAGCAAATGGGTTTTTGAACCCTGATATAAATACTGACTTACTGAAGCAAAGGAAAGGGGCTTGGGCTTCAGAGTTTGGAAGGGAGACCAAGAAAGGGATAGTGGCCAGGAATAGAATGCTAAACAATAGTAATTTAGTGAGGTTTACTGTGCAGGTTAAGTCTTCCCTTCTCCATTGATGACAATTGGTGAAAGTCCTCTTCTGTCTGGTGTGGAATTGCTATCTTTACATCTCTCCTTTTGCAAATTGCCTTCTTTCAAATGTCTGTTTCAGCCAAACGCTGTGACTTGTGCCTGTAAGCCTCAGCCTATGAAGCAGCAGGGGCTTGGGATCGCGGTTCGAGTCCTGCGCAGGGCAACACAGCGAGACCTAGTCCCAAAAAATAGCTGGGCGTGATGGCGCGTGCTGTAATCCCAGCTACCTGGGAAGCTGAGGCTGGGGATTGCTTGATCTGTGGTACCCTGGGCATCGTGAGCCTCCGGTTCCATGGGCAAAAATAGCGAGACCTAGTCTCAAAAAAAAAAAAAAAAAGAAAGAAAAAAGAAAAAAATCAAATGTCTGTTTCACTTATAAAATTATAAAGCTGTAAGTTTCACTTATAGCTTATCCTGGATCTCCTGGTACTCAGTGACTTTTAGCACAAACATATACCAATGAGTCATATTTTGGCATGGACTGTTCTGGTATTCTTAAAATACCAGAGGAACTATTTTGATATCCTAGCCTCTACTATTGTGCATTTATTTTGTCTGAATTTGTTAGAAGGCATTTATCTTCTCTGAATTTCAGATTGATTTGGATAAAACTATATCCTGTATTTCTTTAGAACAGTGTTAAGCACATAAAAAAATTTTGCTTCTGCCATGATTGTTTTTGTTTCTGCTACTGCTACTACACTTCTAACAGTATTATGATTTAGGCAGGACTGAGAGCATTCTTGGTTCCTCTAATTATCACTCCCATTAAATGACTTTTAAAACCAAAGGTCTTGGAGGACTTTCAAGAATTCCTTTACATTAAATTTGGGAGTGAGGTTGAATTGCCCATACTGTTTTCTTCTTCTACTTTCTTTATCATTTTTATATTCATTTTGAACATTTTCTTTCATGTTTATTTTTCCACTCATAATAGCTCCAGGGACATCATTGCTTTAATGGTAATAACATCTTTTGGAATGATTGCAAGATGTTTTCCTGATTCTTATCTATGTTCCTCTCCTCTGGTTGTTGTTTTCATATTTAGATTTCTCTCTACTATTATGCTAATGCAGAAACTTTATGAACCCCTTGAGCACAAATGCTTAGATAAAATGGACCCTGCTTAGTGGAAAGGTTTTTTTCTTTATTTTTGAAGAAATTGCACTCACACCAAAATATGTGTTGTCAAAAAACTTCACTGAATATTTTGGTCTTTGAAAATAATTTCACTTTTTCAAAACCCACTAGGTAATACCAGATATAATTTTAAAATTTAATGTTTTGAGACATTATGTTATCTTGAATGGTGTTTTTTTCCCCTAACAGTGATTGTTTTAAGAATGATTCATTATTCTCTTTTCTTGTTTTCTATTTTCCATTTTGCATGTTGCCCATATCACAGTTAATTTTTTTTCTAGTCTAACTTTGTAATTGCTACATATTCCCATTCCATTTATTTCCATTATTGAAAATTGATTTTAAAATGTTCTCAGCATTCTGACTTTGTTTCTAAATCAACTTTTTCTACTTACTGTTCTCTATTATGAATATAGTATTTTAAATAATATCTCCAAATGTTAGTTTTCTTCATCCATAAAATGAGACTTCAGATTATGCTGTGTAACAAATGCAGTACTCAAAACTCTTTCGGGGGGGGGGGGGGATGATGATGATGATGATGATTTCTTTCGACATAGTTGTTATGGGTTGGTTGAAGCTCTGTTTGGGTAATCTTCGCTTACAATTTAGACTGTGGAAGAGGGTTGAAAAGGAGGAACCACTGCATTAAAACTTTGGCCCAGTAGTGGCACCTATCATTTCTACTCACATTTCATTGGCCATCACAAGTCACGTGATACTTCTAAATTTAAGTCAGAAGCGATCATAGCACTCCCACAGAGGGGAATACCAAAATATTTAGTAGTTATACAGTCTTTCAGAAATAATCAAAATGCTTACATCTTGGGGGGGGGGGGGTTGGAGTTTATAAATAGACTACCTGAGACAGAAAAATGCTCCATCATTAGAAGAGGTAGTTGTGATTCTATGTTTATAAAATGTAGAAAAGATTGTCACCTTCTTTGCTTTCCCAATCTCATAAATATGGTTTGTTGTTTAATTAATTGTGTAGTATCACTACATATCAAGCAACTCTAACTAGAGCTGTTAAGTAACCTCATTCTGCTGTATACTGCCTAAAATGTGAGAAAAAAGGTATATGAAATTAGCTGCATTTTGGATAATTAAGCCTTAAGTAAATGAGAGTTAAATATTTATCTTTAACATCTGAGCATTTATGTTGGATTTTGAAATTATGTAATATTTAACTGAAACCTCATTAAATTGACCAACCTTTGATTTGTTCTTTGGGTGTTTAGTAGAACTCTTTTTTTAATGGCAAAGGGGCAATTTTATGTATATTTCTTATATACATGTTTATATTTTATAGTGTTTGAATCAGAACACATTCTTCTGTTACTTTTGGTCTTTATAATTTTATTTTAAAATTAAAACAGTAAAATTAACTTTTGTCTATGTTCAGTATTTTAACATATGTTTAGACCTATAACCCATCATGGCAATCAGGATACAAGAACACTTCTCATATCTTTTGACCTTAGTAGAGGGAATAATAATATTCAAATTGAAACACTGATATCAGTTGAAAAACAACTGGGTACATAAGTATTGCTCTTAGCATTTGACATTAGTGGTAAGATCTAAATTTTTATCTTCATAATGTGAATCTGAATTTAACACTAAGATGAAGTGGTAATGGGTAGAGGAGCATGAAGTTCCTTTTATTTTTTTATTTTATTTTATATATATTTTTTATTTTATGCAATTTTATTTTGTTCTTTAGGGTACAACCTCTGTGTTATTAAAAATTTTTCCCCCTCCTTCCTCCCTCTGGTGCCCCTTCCATTCTCTCAAAGCCCACTCTTTATTGTTTATTAGCTGTGCTGAGTCCATTAGTCTCTTTCCTATGTTAGTGTCATTTCTCTGGGTGAGGGACTGCGTTGTTGGGTCCAGGCGAACCTTGCTGTTAGATTTTCAGTCTTCAGTTTGTTGGGTGGGCAAGTTGTATTCATTTGTGATCTGTCCATGTTTTGTTGCTGCAGCCTGTCCTCTCCATTCCAATCCCATCTCCATTGCTTTGCTGCTTTTCCTTACGGCTCTGGTGTTGGACTTAGGGGGTCTTGCCCCCAGCTAGTGTTGGTGAAGAAGTTCCTCTGTGAGTTCAGGCTTCTGCAAGTGGCCTTTAAAGATCATCTCCTCTGCTTCAGTTTGCAGTTTTGATGTGGGGCCCATTATCCCCTCTTTGGTCATCCTCTCCTCTCCCATAATGAGGGGAGGGTGTTGCTCTCCTTGAATATATCTCCAAAATGAAGACCTGGGTCTTGGCCCGGCAAGCGCAGAAGTGCACATGGTGACATCGTGTCTCTACGGTTGTTTTTCTGGTCTTACATGCACTGGTTCACTTGGTTGTCCATCTGCTGTGTCCAGCTCAGGCCTGTGGGCTGGACTTTTGCATGGTCCCTCGCCCGTTCTATGTTGGGCCTGACATTGCACATGTTCTGGTTCCTCTTAAGTTTAGCTGGAGTAAGAGAAGTAAGAAGAAAAGAGAGAAGAAGTAAGAGAGAGATGGAAGGGACCACTCACCCACCCCACCCCCACAGAAGCTCCCAGCACGGGGGAAGGCCAACCGGACCATCGTGCACCCTTCCATGCCCCTGGCTTCCAGGGGCTGGGGAGTACACATCACTGCCCAGGCCGGCTGTAAGTGACTACCCATCATCAACCACTTACTGGCGTGTGGGGCCTGCTCTCCCCATCCTGTCTCCCTTCCTGGGGGGCTCACCTAAGAGGCCTGACCCCCCTCGCTCCCCGCTGGCAAGGGATCTCCGTGAGCCAGGACCCAGGCCGCAGACAGCCGCCTATCTGCCTGCTGGTGGGCAGGGCTCCTGAAGTTCCTTTTAACTTTTCTGTGAAAACTAATTAGTACAGATATTTCATTTTAACATATTTCAACACAAATACAAAAAATGTTATCTCTTTGCAGTTTAAAGTAAATTTCCTGACATAATTAATTTATAGAGCAAATGTAAATTGGAATCTTCACAATATCTAATGCTTTCTATTTGGGACATAACAATTGATATTTTCTCTTACACTCTCTAATTTTCTGTTTGATACTATTAATGATATTGTATTTTTAGATTCCTGAGAGCAAATGTAGATGTTGTTACTTCACTTTGTGGCTGTGAGAATGTCATTAATGAAATAATAAATGAAATATGGTTCCAATCATATTTTATCTTGATTATATGGCTTTATAATGACTGAAGTCATCTGAAGATGACTCCAGAAATAGCATCTCCCAGAATATAGTCACTGCTGTTTTGACACTTACCTAGAAATCTTTGTAGTGCTTGTTCCAAAATAAATATGTTGATGAATTGATTGGGTCATTCAATCATCCGCTCAACGATAATTTAAGTATAAAGCCAGATACTGAACAAAGAAGTAGGGAATGATAAGCAAGACATTTCCTTGAAGTTAGAGTTAGTACAGTGTTGCAGTAGAAGAAATTAAGTGCTATGGCAGTCTGTGTAGTCTGCTCTGACTTTTAGAGCCAGTGCCTGAAATTTTTCCAATGCTTGGGAAAAAGACTTCAAAACATAATCTCCCTACAATGGAGATAAATTTTAAAATTACGTTATGCCATGTAAAACAAAACATATACAAAGACACAAACATTATATGATTTCACTTACATGAGGTACTTGAATATTTACATTCATAAAAACAGAAAATGGAATTGTGTTCATCAGATCCTGGGAAGGTGGACTCAGAATTATTGTTTAATGGGTGTTTTTGAAGATGCTGAAAAAAATTCTGCATGTAAATTGTAGTAATAGTTGCTCAAAATTATGAATGTGCTTAATATAGTTGAGCTGTATACTTGAAAATGGTCAAAATAGTAAATTTTTCTAAAAATAAAAACAGTAGTTTAACCAAAATGAAATATTTTCATTTATACCAACCCCCCTCTCTTTTTCCCTTTTTTAATTGGTAGTTTTTCTCTTCCTTTACTGGGTGGGTTGCATTTTTCACTGAGGTGACAATTTACATACTGTATATGATTTAGGGGTATAGATTCACACCTCTTCAGATGTTTCTTACTATATCCCCTCCCAAAGCACCCATAGTCATGCTCCACCATGGTTCACTGGGTTGGTCCCCTTCTCCCTCTGTTTCCTTACTCTTCCACTCTGTAGCCTCACTTCTACAGTTTCCTTTTGTTTTGTATTTCACTTATGAATTAAATCATTCAGTATTTGTCTTTGTCCTCTAGCCTAATTTTGTTTAACATAATCCCCTCTTGTCCATCCACAGTGTAGCAAATGGCAAAAATAATCTTTTTTTTTTTAAATAGCTAAATAGCTTTCTATTGTGTATATATACCACATTTTCTTATCCACTCTTCTGTGGTTAGGCACTTAGATTGTTTCCGTAACTTGACTATTATAAATTGTGCTATGGTGAACATTTGAATTAATATTTCTGCATTCTTTGTGTAGATACCTAGAAGTGGGATTGCTAGATCAGGTAGATTTTCCTAAGCATAATACTTTTTCCTCTACCTCTTGTATCTATTATAATTTTTCTAGTAAGATCTTATAATGGTTAACTGCTGTCAACTTTATGCTGTTAGTTTTTTTGTGCTATTAAATTGTTTATATGGATGAAATTGGTTTTTCCTATCTTAACTAAACTAATAGCATTCAGAACATTTGAAATAGTTTTTCATGAATTATTAATAAATTGTGAATTCCTGTGTTTTATTTAAATGACAAAAAATGAGTACATGCTTCATCAGGGATGATCCTTGAAAACATTATAATTAAAGAAACCCATCACAAAAGACCATGGTGTCTGATTTTATTTATGTGAAATGTCCAGAGTAGACAATGGAATAGACCTACCTTAATTTTTGGAGTAAATATAAGTAAATATGTAAGTGAAAATCAGATACTTTATATATTACTTCATTGTGGGTTACATTGCCAACTCTATCCTACCTTTAGATAAGAATCAAAAGGTATTTGCTTAGGGAGGTAATTAATAACTTTTAAAATTTCATATTCATTTATTTATATGTGGATAAACATGTGTTGACCTGTTTGAGCTAAACTCAAGTATTACTAATGTAAGTTTTTCCCTTTCTATCAAATAGCAATTATATTTTATATTTCTTAGTGTATGTGATGTGATCTTAACATGCATCTATATATGTTATATATGTTTGGTGTTATACTTAGCATAGTACTAGCCATTGGAAAGATCTAGAAAGAGGTTTTTGCATAATTTCCACCTAGAGATTCCTTTTCAGAGGGCAAGGTAGAGCTAAGGAAACACTTTGGTCACACCAGAAACAGGTTGCTAAGGAATCAGAGAGGAAGAAGCAAATCTCATACACCATAGAACCTTGAGTTTAACAAGCTGATCCTTAAAAAATAGAGAATTTTGAAAGGTGAGGAGCCCAGAGGTTATCCTTAATCAACTGTGCTGATGAGAAGAAGAACGAATTAAAAGCAGAATATAAACTATGCCCTTTTTCTCTTTGGAGCATGTTAATCTATATTAAATTAGGATTCTTTTAGTGGGATCAACAGAGATATTAGTTAAAAGGCAAGCTTATTTTGTGTTCTGACCTTACATTATAAAGTTGCAAAGTCTGTAGTATTAAAATTGTAGATAATTACTAGTGGGAAGTCTTATTTTGAGAACTGAAGGGGAATAAAAACCACCCAATTTATCCCACTTGTTTGCTATTAACATTTTAATTTCTAAATTGTTCAGGCATCCTGTTTATAGTAGTAGGCCACCCAGAGTGATTCCAGAAGAAACTCCCCTTTCAAAATTATTTTCTATGGATCAGCGAAGTCCTCTCTCCTTTAGTTGCTAGTTCTAGCTTTAGTTACTAGGGCTAGCTTTTTGTAAAACTGTTTTATATAATGACAGGTTGCCTTTAATCTGCATGAAAATGTTACCATGAACTTTATGTACTATCCAATGGAGAAGAATATTAGATTATCTCCATATTGCATCCTTACATAAAAGCACATACTGGATTATTTTATTTTCATTATACATCAGTGGCCCTGAAATATGGGTATTAGTATTCCTCTCCATTTTACAGATGTGAAAACTTATGTAGAGATTGGGAATGCAATTATATTTCACAAATTGTGGTGTTAAGATATCTTTTTCTTTTTTTTTTTTTAATAGCACAATAGGTAAGTTAAAAGTGAGCCAAACTGAGTATCCTGCCCCTTTAGAAAACAAATATCTAGCCAATAATTTTTCTTACACAGTTTGGGAATCTTGACATTAAGGTGTGAAAAGCCCAAGGGGCAGAGAATCATAGCATAATATACTCTTCGTGAGGCTTATTTCGTGCTGTCCTGCTTCATGTAGCTTTACATATTAGGCAGCCGAGTGCTGATACAAGGTGCCTGCTGACTACCCAACCCAGGAACAACAGTTTGTGAAGGGAATCTCAGATAATGTATTAGCCAGTTCTGTTCCTGCTAAATAAAGCATTTTCAACTCCAGTTATTATTTAGTCATAATATATATAGTAAGGTTAGTGTATATATATATGTGTGTTAATATGATATAATATACAGCACAATATAGCACAGTATAATATACAAATATGATATATACTTTGTGTAATCACACAAATTTATCTACTGATTCCTGGTAAAGAAGGTATGGATAAAGGGTATCTAAGAATAATATTATATGAATTTCTCAGTCAAAAAAATTTGTTAATCAACTAAACTTCTATTGAGAAGGGGACTAGTTGAGTTAATCACGCTTACCCTCTTCTTTGGTAAAAATGCCTGTGTCCATTGTCAGTGAAAAGAAAATGAAGAAAGAGCATGATACTTACACATGACTGACCTATAACAGCTTAATAACTGAGAGGTGACTGTACACTAAAACTCACTGGACACATGCGAATTAAGGACCAGCTCCCATCTTGGCATTTTTATCTTTGTTGAACTCTGCCAGTTCAGCTAGAAAGGAGTTTGCTCCATCTGACCCCTATTTTCCCTACCATTCCCCCTTTCTCTTGTCTCTCTCCTTCCTGCCTGCCTTTTCCCCTCTTCTCTTTTTCTCTTTCTCTTATCTTCCCCTCCCATCCCCAAAATTGATAAGTCAATAGCATGAAGTGAAACACTGTTTTCATCAGTTTTCTTAATTGCTCCTTTACATGGTTGGCTTACCCTGCTTTCCTTTCTTTTACCACTCTTTCCTTCTTTTCTTGGGAGAACTTTTGAAACAACCTCTGGTTCATCCTTGTTTTGTTTTTTTTTTTTTTTTCATTCAGACTTGTTCTCATTTACTTTGTAAGATGGATTCTTCTTCTTTTCCCCTGCTTTCCTTTCTCTAGAAATCTGCATTTTAAAGGTAATATGTTGTTAAGTGACCAGCAGTGAACTGACCAACTTCATTGTCTGACTTTGTGCTTTTTTTTTTTTTTGTAATGGAACCTAAACAAATATACATTCACTAGAAATGGATATTTTTCTCTTTTGATATTAAATAAAAACAGAATATTGTGTTATACTAGCTTTGGAAAATGTATTCAAGTATACCTGATTATAAGGCCTTGACAATTTGCAGTACATGTTACTGTTTATCCAGCTAATGTGACACTTCTAAGAGGTGAGGGAGGAGTACAGGTTAATTTGAAGTACTGAAAATTCTTTTTCCTCAGTAGGCATTGCAGGAGAGTTTCTCTGTTTTGTTATCCAGGGAGGAGATGATGAGCATGAGGAGGTAACCTTCTGAGGAGTTCTTTAAAAGTTACTGTAAATTCCCAAATGTCATCAGACTGTTGATAGCTGACATTCACTTTAAGAGCCTAGATGGTCATGTGGCCTTGGTCTTGTTTGTTTGCTTGCACTTGTGAGTGTTGATGTGAGGGAAACCATTACCTGATTTGTTAAAATGATGGATGTTTTCTCCTTACGCTTTTTCAAGGAAATGGCAAAAATCCTTAATCATCCCCGAGTCTACGCTTTTCTTCATATTCCTGTCCAGTCTGCCTCGGATTCGGTACTCATGGAAATGAAAAGAGAATACTGCGTGGCTGACTTCAAAAGAGTAGTGGATTTTCTGAAGGAGAAGTAAGTCTGTTAGCACTTAAGAAAATAGCCATTTCTTTTTTCTTTTAAAAGCATGTGGCAAAAATGCACTTATTGTAGCCACAATTAAAGGTACTAGAGGAAAGGCGAGACTTTCGAAGCTTTCAAAGCCTTTAAGTTTCTGTGGATACCCTTGATGTGGTTATTTCTCTCTCCTCCGTTTATAGTCACCTTCCATCTGTGCCTGACACACTGTTAATTTGTGTAAAGTTACTATTCTTTCTAAGGTAATATACATTTGATTTTGTGATATGATGATTGTTTTTATACCTGACCAGTAGATGAGTACAGCATTAGATGTGCTCTGCTTAAATCGCTTTAATGTGGCTTTTTGAAGTGGTGGGCTGGTTTTGACATAGCAAGAAGCCAAATCATGTCACTACATAATAGATAATTTTCTACTAAATAGTATTTTTTGAAAAGTATCTGGAATATCTCTGTTTTTACACACTAATCCCTGTAGTTGACTTGAAGAATTGTGATTTATAAAGAGGTTTTGGGATACTGTGTTTTAAAGTTCAAATTGCTATTGACCAAAATTAAGGCATACATACACAATCTCAGACATGAACAGTAATTTTGTTCCCACAGAACAAAACACTTGCAGCCCATAATTATGTTTTTCAGAATCCTACTTCTCATCATTACCAAACACTGAAATGCTTTCTGTGATTGTACAGGCAGGAAATAGTCATGGTGGTCAGGGTTATACGGAACCTTCTCAAGGGCAGGGGCCCTCTCTCCCCTCTGGGAATGTCATTTATCTTGGCATATTTGTGGCACCGGTCTTCCTATTTTCCATCGTTTTTTCCCTCTGTTGTTTTTCTTAATTAAGATACAACTTTTTATTTCCTTCTCCTTATTTATAATTATGCACTTTGTACCATGTCGAGCTACTACATGGTTATGATTAGTTAAATTGTAAGTAATTATTTTTTCCAACTTCAATTAGTCACTAATTCTGAATGCATAAAATCTTATAAAATCTTTTTCTTCTATTTGATTTTTTCTTCCTTCCCCATCTCTCTTTTGTATGTCTTTGAAAATTCTTTTTTCACCTCTAGGCATTTCTTGATTGTTCTAACCACCCAAAATAAAGACAGTAAGTGTGCATTCAAACAAATACAACTAATTGTTTAAGTGTTCAAATCAGCGAGTAGAAGGTATGTTTATTCAAGCACTTCATAATTGTAATCATTAAGTATCTGCAGCCTTTGAAGTAGAACACAGAATAATAACAAATCTCTACCATCTCTAACACTTTCTGATCTTGAAAAGAACCCAGGTCAAGGATAAAGACTGAGAGTTTTTATGTTGGATGACTACTGTTGGTCTTTAGCCCACTTTCTATTTATTTTGCCTCATTATAGGTAAACTTGTTTCATTTAAGGTGACTTTGGACACACTGGCACTGGTGAAAGGAGTGTTTCAAAATTTAAAATATTCTGAGTCTGTGAAATTTCTTCTTGCTTACCAGAGCAGTAAGAGATAATGTGTACAACTCATACCTGTTGCACAAGATTTTGCGAACAGTTGACATGCCTCCTGTTGTGCAGAATAGACCAGAACACTGTCCAAATAGTTTGCTGCATTAATTTGATTCAAGGAGGTTAAGGTATCAAAACCTCCTTTACCTCCATTGGGAGAATGCTGACTTTGTTGTTTGGAGAATTACTGTGGCTGCTTAACTGGGCAACAATTTCATAACAAGTTCTGGCCTTTTATGTTTTTTCCAGAAATGGGTCTGCTAAATCTATTGCATCTTGAATAGTTTCAACAGCATCAGTAAGTGATGAAGAGGTCAAAAAATGATCACATCAAAACATTCAGAAAATGGCCTTGTCTTTATCCATGAACTAAAGTAAGAGACATGGATACAGACTGAGAGGTTTACTCTAAGATAAAAAGAACACTTTTTATCTTTCTCACCCCCTCTAGCACACTAGAGGGTGGTCAATAGCAGGTCTTTCACCTGTAACACAGTCTCCTAACCTTTTTGGAATGTCTCAGGAGACTTATAACTAATAAATATTAACAATTCCCCCCATAGATAAATTCCTATGTTATTATCCATATCCCTACTGTTTGTCATGTTCGCTTTTGGAATCAAGTTTTACCTTCCTTGTTAAATCATTGTGATTATTTCCTTGCCAAATATATAAGGATGCCCATGATTCCATTAAATTGGACCAATTCAAAACATGCTCTGCCGTCCCTGTGAGTTAACTGCTCTCCAATCATTACCAATCTCTACCTTCCCACACAGGACTCCTAACACTAAAGTCAGTGTCCTTTCTTTGGGCTCTGAGATATCCATCTATCTCTTACCATGATAGGTAATTTCATCTTTGGTCATAATTAAGATGTATTCAAAAGTAGAGAAGATATTCACTTGCTACACCTAGTTAATAGGGAGATAAAGCAAATGAAAGGAAAGGTCCAGAAGGGGGAAAAAAGGAGAAATCAGTTTATCATTTTAAGACAGTAGTACCAAGGTGGGGTTAGCTCACAGTTTGTGGGTTCCCACCTGTGCATTCACAGTGGCAGTGTATCATACTCAGGATATAACAGTAATGGGATTTTTTTTTTAAGGGAGATTCAATAAAAGGAGAGAATTCCTATTGCCAATAGGAATTCACTATCTGTCCTACCCCAGATAGTGTTTGCAGTGTCCAGTAGTCCAAAACTAAGGGTGCTCCTTCCAGATATTGCTGGCCCTTCAACAGAGCCTGGAACTGTGTATCAAACTGATAATAAACAATGGACCAGGATGCAACTCATGGTGGCAGCTGGAAGTGATCATAGGTGGAACTGCTGAGGTGGCAGTAAAACAGCTCATAGCAACAATATGAAAGCCAGACTGGATATCACTGGAAGCCAGAACAGACAGTGCCAGGCACCACAGGACCAGGTGCAACCTTCTCAGAGACAGTGCTTGAAGGTTGGAAGTGTGGGGATCAGCTCTCAGAGGTGGTGAGACAAGGCAGCAGTGCTGGAGCCAGAGACACCAGTGTTACAGCTTTTTAAGAAACTTAAGGTCCTGACCACCAGTACTCTTTGCAGTTGTTAGAAGCAGGGCCAGAGGCAGCTGTAGTTGCCAAGTCTGTGTGATGATCTAAGGAGTTCTTGAAGTCCCATTGACTCTGTCTGCTAACAGTCTCATGAATGAGTTTGCAGCAGTCTGCATAGTTCCTCTCTTCTGAAGCCATCTAATGAGTGAATCAAACTGGAATTTCTTCTGGCTTATATTGTCTTCAAACTTGCTGCCTTTCAAGTCTGATTGGACCATTTATAGTCCTTAGCTGTTGATTGGTGCTCATCAAGCACCAATCAGACTGGTTCATAATCAATCCTCAGTGGCCTCAAAAAAAAGCCTTGAATGGGCTGGTGATAGCTTGAACCTGATTGGTTCATTCCTGGCACCATATTCAAAGTGAAACTGTAGCAGTCTGTCCGGGCCTGATCTACATGGAGATCAAGGCAGGCTCTTTGTTGGCAGGTTTGAGGGGGTTATGATCAAAGCTTACCACTGTGACCCAGCACACAGCCTGCTGGCCTCCCTCCTGTGGCTCTCATTTGGCCAGGCAAGTTCCATTCCAGAGCTCTAGGAATAGCTTGCTCCGGGTTAGAGTTAGGAAACTACTGCTTCCCCTGCTCCTGGAACCCCCATGCTGATTCACAGGCTGTATATGCTGGGGCCTACCTTCAAGCCTAGCTGACCTGGTGCACCAAAGGCTTTCCTCTTGTAGCCTGTGCTGGGCATGGACCCCTGTGACAATTAGCATCATCATGTTAATAAGATATCCCTTGCTGAGATTTAGGTAGTTCATCAGAACCATGAAATTGTATATTTTGTCTACTTCATCCTGTGATTTGTGAAGATTAGTACAAGCACACTCTTGTGAGCACAATGCAATATAGCCTTACTCTTTAGGGAAAGAATTTCTGTCTTCTTGAGTAAGTGCATTCAGCTAGTAACTAATTTTCTACTGTGATGGATATTTATGAGCAAATGAAGAAAAAAAAATTTTTAAAGCAGACTTCTGCTCTATAGCTTGTGCTTTTTCCTGTAAAACCAAGCATAGCTTTTTGTTAAATAGACTAGTGCTTGTTAGAAATACCAACATTTCAACCTTTTCTGTGGAACCATAGGTCTGGATAACTGAGCTAGTATGAAATTTTTAGCCTTGTGTTTATTAAAATTCAATGCGATACCATCCTTCTTAGAAAGCAGGGCCTAATGCTGTTCTGATGCCCTTCATGTGCTGTGCCTAATGCTCATTCATAAAATGATCTTGATTTATTCTCTCTGCTTCTCAGCTCCTGTGAGCTTGTGGCCTTTTTCGTTTACATCTTGTTTCCTCTGAAGTTTTTGAAGTTGTTTTTTTTTTTTTTTGTAATGAACCTTTTAAAAATATATAGTTTGATTTATTTTTTTTTCTTTTCAACAGTGTGTGAATTCTCAAATACGCATGTGATGAACTAGAGATGAGGTATTTCCTGATCCATTTCTCCAAAATATCTAATCTCTAAAGCAACCTGTGGCATTTTTAAAGTCCAAACATTGGGAGTTTACCTAGAGTTGCAGGCTTCTAAACTACAAATTCAGCAATATTTATGATGCTGTTTCTGAAACTGTGGTGAAGTCTTTGTAATTAATTTTCTTTACAGTTGAAATTTGCCTGTGTTTTAGCTGGGAGCAATGTAAGTTTACATATGAGCCAACTTGAAGCTGATTCATTATTCTCTTCAGTTGTTTGAAAGTTGGCAGCTATTATCATAACAGCAGCTGGATTGAAGATAACCTAGTAGTGTTGGCACATGTTGAGGCATATGGGAATTTATTAAATCATGCAACCTTTGCAAAGAAAAGTGTCTAAATTACTTAATATACTAATTTAAAACAGCTGGTCATAAGCAGACAATTATATGACTTGAATTCTATTTAAATTTATTAATCCAGTGGAAAATTAAGTAATTTGATGTTTTATATAAATGAATAAGATGATTTCTTGAAATATAATGGGATTTTTAGGGGTAGGAGAGAAAACTACATAGAATAAATCAAGAGCTACAGTTCTGCTTTTAGAAAAATTTACATTTTTATAATTTTTAGTGATGCCTATAAATGTCTCTACTTTTCACTAATTGCCAATTGACTGATTTCTCTTTTATCCTAATGCTGGGATAGGAAAAGTATAAAATTTGAACCATTCAATTTGAATGTTTCTTATAATTTTACAAGAGTTACTTCCCAGTGAAAGAATTGGTATGTTTATATGTTGGGGATGGTATAGGTAGGGCTTCCAGGGCCTTGGGTTCAGGAACCTCCATCATTTGAGAATCACTGAATTTGTATGATTGCTTTCCCAGCATAATGCATATATTCACAAAATGACAACATACAGATTTCTTCTCTCAAGCATATGTTCTAATGCTAGTAAAAGAATCTCTGAATCTTCAGATTCACACATCAAAGTGTGAAAGAATTATGTTAGTGTCCTACAGAAAGATACATGTTAAGTAATATGAAGTTTATATATTAAAAAACTTGTCTGTTTGCATAGATTGTTTTGTTGGAAGTTCAGCTGCCTTGGTCTCCTATTACACCTTAAACTAGGGAGAAAATATTCATTTCCCTCAGTAAATATTATTTTTCAATAAATTAATGCATATTGTAATATATTAACATGTTGAAAAAAATCTGTGTGGTAAACAGTCCCTGGAATCCTGAACTGCTTCTTTTTCTTTTTAATTTTGCATGTTTGTTTTCTTATTCATTCATTATTTTTCCTTCCCCCACCATCCATTACAATGCTTCCACATCCCCACCTCTACCCTCTTCAGCCCCAGTCTGTCATTATTGTTCAGTGATTTTATTTTTATACACCCCCCTGCTTTGTTTTTTTATATTGTTCTTATAAGTAGATTTATCCATGTTTGTCTTTCTCTTTTTAATTCATATTGCTCTGCACAATCCCCTGGAGTTCTTTATATGTTGCAACAACTGGTAAATTTTCTTTTTTATAACTGAGTAGTGTTCTATCATACATACACACACACACACACACATACACACAGTATATTCCACCTTCTTTATCAAATCATCTTTCACTGTGCACTTAGATTCTTTTACCTTAGCAATTGTAAATAAGGTTGCAGTAAACATTTGAGTTGGTGATTTCATATTCTTTAGAGAGTCTCCTCCATACCTTATTCTAAATGGATGCACCAATACTCACTCCTATCAGTAATGTATGAGGGCTCCTTTTTCTACACTCTTGCCAATGCTTGTTATTACCAATTTTTTTTTTATGTAAGCCATTCGTACAGATATGAGATAATGCCTCCTTGTGGTTTTGATTTGTATTTTTATAATAAGAAGTGATTATAAGCAGTTTTTCAAGTGCCTACAAGTCTGTTAAGAAGTATCTTTTCTAATCTGCCCATTCCTAAGTTGGCTTGTTTGTTTTTGTTGTTGAGTTGCTTGAGTTCTTCAAATACGTTGGACATTAGCCCCTTATCAAGTTTCTGACCCAGTAATTGTTGAGAAGTACTTTGTTTAGGCTTCAGATGTTTCCATTTTTCTTAATTTTCATTTTGTGGTCTATCACTGAAAGCATTCTGTGAGTTGCCGGGCATGGTGGCGCACACCTGAATCCCAGCTACCTGAAAGCTGAGGTTAGGGATCACTTGAGCCCATGTACTGAAAACAACCCAGGGCAACATAGAGAGACCTAGTCTTTAAAAAAAAAAAAAAAAAAAAGTATTCTGTGTGTACTTTAAATATTTAAGTTCTGTTATTTTTGGTTGGACTGTTCTGTAAATGTTTATGAAGTCTTCCTGGTCAAGTTTGTTATTTAGAGCAATTGTTTCCTTGTTCTCATCTAGTTGATCTGTCCATAGTTTTAAGTGAGGTGGTACAATCCCCTACTTTGATATATTCAGAGTCACACTTATTCATTAATAATTGCTTTATGTATCTTGATGCTCAATCATTTGGTGAATACATGCTAGTAGGTGTTAAAACTTTTTGTTGTTTTTCCCAACTCCTATTATATTGTTTTGTTGAATTAAGTCCTTAATTGTTCTTTCTTCTGTCTCTTCTTTTTATTACTTATCTTTACCTCTTTTATCTAAATATGGATATACCTGCCTTTTTAAGTTACTACTTTCCTGTAAGATGATCTTCCAGTTTTTAAATTTCAACCTATGTTATTTTCAATGCTAAGATGAGTTTCTTATAAGCAGCAGAAGTTGGATTTTGTTTTTTCATCATTCAGTTACTCTCTGACTTTTAACTGATGAATTTAGGCCATTAACATTTAGGGAATTATTATACTTAAAATATAAGTATAGCCATTTTACTCTTTGCTTTGGGGTGTTTCATAATGTCTTATTTTTTATTTTTTCCTTTATTCTCTTCTCTTGTGTTTTGATATCTTCTTTTGGTTATGTTTAAATTTCCTTTCCACAGTCTTAAAGTTTTCTTCTAGAAGTTTCTGTTTTGATGTTATTGGTGCTTCTTTGCTAGTTTTATGGCATTGGCTCCTGCTGATATCTATCAGTTTTCCACCATTTGGCTGTCAGTCTCTGGTGGCTAGTATCATAATATCTCCAGTGGAAGACCTCTTAATTTCCTATGCCTGGTCATTTGCACTCCCTTCTGTAACACAGTTCCTAGGTACTAAGGTCCTTCATATGAATGTGAATCCCTTTAGTCACCAAAAGTCCCACTCTTTCTTGATCATGGTGGCCCAGTGGCATTTCAAGAGAAATTGTATAGTTTCCCTTAGTGTCTCTGATACTGTTTTTTCCAATGATAACACTGATCCTTCAGTAAGTTCTTTTTCAGGACTTACTATCTTATATGTTAGTTCCTGTGGGGAAAAGTCTTTACTATTGCATCTTACTCAGACTTGTCTACCTATGTAATTTAAAGTGAGTCGTACTTTATCATCTTTATTTTGACTTTCAATTCTATATTACCCATGTCAGAATTTGCTGTCATCACTTGTCATTGTATTGTGTATTCTGGGTTTAATTTGTTGCTTATAAAATATTAACCCTTTTAGTTTTATGATATATAGCACACACCCCTGTGACACTATACTCAGAATTGCCCAGTGAAATGCCAGAACCCAATATAATAAACATTGCGAGTTAATCTTCCAGTGAAGAGAATTAAACTAGAGGGGAAGAAATAGCCTTGCAGAGAACATTTGGTCCTCTTATCTCTACTGGATACCCAGATAGTAAAGGGCATAAGGGCACAAAGCTGGGGTTCCATTGGCAGGATGAGTTCCTGAGTTATTTCATGTTGTCTAGTGTATCCTCTGACGTACTTTGCCAGTCTATTTGCAAGAAAATGATGCTGACTAATTAATTTCCTGAGTACCAGTCATTCATGTGCCCTCATTAGAATACAACTTCATAAAAGGCAATTATATTAAATTTGTATTTTATTCTGTTTCTTTCCTATCTTATTCTGTTTCTTATGTTTTAAAAATGTAAGTAGCAGTATTTGTCAGAATAAAAAAGGAATTGAAAAGAAGAAAAAGAAAGATTAAGCAAGGATTGAATAACTAAGTCTTCTTTCAGATGTATCCCCAGATCTGTTTCTGTTCCCTGAATGACTTCCTCCAAAATAATTTAGACTGTGACTTCCCTCAGAGATATTTTCTGGTTTTATTTTATTTTCATTTCTTGAACTAGATAGTTATTTACAAGGGGTTTAAAATTATGTTCACTGTTTCATCTTTGTAGGAATTCTTTGAGATAGTAAAGTTCTATTTTATTCTCTCTCCTGTGCTATTTTTAATATTTTCAGAAGGTGAATACATATCATTGGAACATTTTCTAGTTGAAAAGTTTTATTTTCTCTTTTCACATGGCATTGCCTTTATAGTTAGAAGGTTGTAACATCATATGCTAAATACTACATTATTTTAGAACTTCCCCAAATCTTATTCATTGATTTGAAGGCAATTATGTTTTCTATTGATTGAGCTTTCCATTTTTCTCCTACCTTTGAGAAGAAATAGCATTCCTAATCTTCTTGCAATTTGTATCCTTTCATCCTAATATAATTATGTTTTTGCTCCCAAAATCAAAGAAGCTACTTCCCTTAATCCTCTGTACATTTCCCTACCCCAATGTTTTCTTGTAAATGTAAGGAAAAAAGTCACATTACCTATGAAGTAATATCCTAAGAGTAGCATTTTTCCTTTCATTGACAGAGTGCTTTTCTTCTTCCATGGGGTTTGCATACTGTGTCAGGATGCTGTCACATTGATCTAGCCAAGTATGTAGGATAGGTATTTTTGATCTGCATCTTATACAATGAACCAGAATGATTTAGAAGATTTCTTGAGAACCCACAGTAAATCACAGCATAATAGGACTACATTTTCAATTTCTGTTTTGTGGCAGTCTTTCTAGCAATGATAATACATACTTATTCATTCAGTGATTCATTTTTTCCCCTTATCAGTTTGTGCCCAGCACCATAATAAATGCAATACTTAAAATGATAACATCATCATCATCATCATCATCATCATCATCATCATAGCTAATATTATTTTGAGTGTTCACTTATGTGAGAAGCATATCTTTGAGGACTTTGTCTATGTGTTAGCTTATTTAGTCCCCAAAACCAAGGATATTAAGTGATTTGTCCTTGGTCATATAGTTTGTTATAGAACCCTGATAAAACCTCATACCATGTGACTTCTGAGCCAGTCTTCAATTAGTGTACTGTACTGATGATTTAATCCAAGCATGCCTCTCTCGGAGACTGAGGGGGGGACTCAGCAAATCTGAAATAAAATTCACAGTGCGTGCTTCAAAGGGAGGATAGATTGGCAAATGTCTTTTCTGCAGACATCGTAGATTGAGTTTGGTTTCGGGCATACTAAAAGATCTTAAGTTTTGTTTTTGATCAGTCTGGGTAATGGGATCATCTGGAAGGAAAAAACGAAAGTCTAGAGGTCTTACTGTATCTGACTGTGGAAGGTGGAAGCAGATTGAGAGATGGAGCTTCAGATAAAGAGAAACACCTCTCCTATTTCTTCTAGCCCACTCTGGCACACTAGAGGGTGGTCGATAGTACATCTCTCACCTGTAACCTAGCTTCCTAACCTCTTTGGAATGTCCCAAAAGACATATGACCTATTATTAGTAATGACTGTTGCCCCCAAGGTAAATTCTTCTGTTGTTGTACATCCCCGCAACCTGCCTCCTGCTTGTCACATAAGCTTTGCTACTTCCTCATTACATCATTGTAACTTTTCCTGGCTGGGGTATATATGTGGCATCTCAACTTCATTAAAGTTGGACCTGGACATGCTTCCCAGGATCGCCGTTCTGTGAGCTAGCCTCACAGATTGCTATCCATCTCTTCCATCTCAATTTCTTCTTCATTGCACATGCAACTCCTAACATCTGAGTGATGGAAAAGATAAAATGATTCTGTATCAGAGACTGAAAAATCCCTTCAGACCAATATAGAAGGAGATCCTGGAAGAATGCCACCACAGAAAGCAAGAAATGCTGCAGTGTTAGGAAAATGGGAATGGTAAAAGGGTCAACTCTTCACCAAAGTTGCATCTTGTAAGCAGGCATGGTGCAGGGTCCCTCGGATATGTGAAAAATATTGTTATATTACTTGTTCTTGAATAGTCTAAGTTTTCAAAAGTTGTTATGATATAGTAATGTTTAATGTCAAAGCATGTCCTCCAGGTGCTTCATTGACTGCTACGTCCCTATTTTTTTTTTTGAAATAATGCTCCATTTGTCCTCCTTGAGCCCCCTAACACCACAGTGTATACACAGCATCAAGGAGCACAAATGCATGATGCAGGGATATGTGTACTTGTTGAATGGATGGCTCTTAATCTGTGACCTATGAGATTAATGCCTCGAGTGGTATTTCTCAGCTGGTTGTAATTGAAGTGCTCTTTTCATAAACAGTATTCCCTTTAGTGGAATACAATTTTTTTTAAGAGTATCTATATTCAACTGAACCTTGATGGCTAATAGCGAATAATAATTATTAGGTAGCATTTATTGAGCATATAATATGTTGAAAGCAGTGTGCTAAGTACTCTCTATATGTTAGCTCATGCCACCAGAAACTAGATAGGAAATGTTATTACCCACATTTTATAGATGAGAAAATGAAGATACATTGAGGTTAAGTTGACTTGTCCAAAGGTCACTGTGCTAATAATTGGCAGTGTTCATATTTAACTCCAGTTTCTTCACCTCCAAACTTCTTTACTGCTGTGATATCTAGTTTTCCAAATAGGATAATTTAAACAGAGTTGATCCTAGTTTTCCAATTAAAAATTACACTATACTATTAAATAAAAACATTTAATTTATACAGTTCTTCTGTAATTTTCATCTAACTTTCTATAGTTAATAGTCTTTTGACTTTCACTCCCATCCAGATAGAGAGTTACTGGGTGTGGGAATGAAAAAGAAACTGGGTTTAATTGTGATCATGTGGAGAAAAACTTAATTGAAGTAATGAGTGATTTATCTAGTGATTTTTCAGCTACAAATTGTAGTTTGGTAATAAAGTATGTGTACAAGTATTTTTAAATGCTATGCTAGTGGTTATTATTTTTTACAGAACAGTTATCATATATACCCAGATATGTTTAAAATATTTTTTAAGTCCTTGTTTTACCATCTATTTATTCTTCTTCCCTACAACCACATTTATTAAATACCCAACCTCAACCTCCAGGCTAGAAACAGCTGCAATTTCTAACAGTGCCTATTTTATCATTTGGTGTTGGCTTAAGGAAGCAGAGTCTATGTTGATCACTCTTGCCTACCTGTACTCATTTATCATTCTCCTGTGGGAATGTACTGAGTCCTCATTATTCACTTAGGACCTTATGTTCTTAACGAGAACCAGTAAGAAATAAAGGAAAATTGTTCAGTTCACATAATTTCAAATGTTCTAGACTTTGTAGTTATATCTGAAAGATACTGCAAAGATATCAGCAGCAAACAATGGGGAAAAGAATGGGTAATGTAGACCATAGTTGTTTTTAAAGATTGAATCTCATCTTACTAATATCTGACCAGTTGCCAATTTAAATTCTGCAAGTAGTCATGAATTAATATTAATTTCAAAGGAGCCTAAGTTTTACATTTATTTCACCTATATTTACTGATTATAAAATATATATTAGATATTTGTTAGGTATAAAATATTGCTAGATTAGTAAAACTTGGTGACTGCCTTCTATTTGCTGATATACCTCAGCCGTGGTTACTTTTGTCTAAATTCTTATAGCTAAATTATTTGATAAATATAGTAAAACTTTTGTGTTAATTCTGATATGGATGAGATTGGGGAAAATATTTATGATAGGTTTTCCATGATAGAGAAAGAAATATTGAATTATAGGTATTCTATGAAAACATGCATCCTTTCTTTAGATAATTATTCTTACTAGGTTCAACTTCCTGTGATAAGGTTAAAGTGAAAAACTTTAACTAGATGATGCACATTTGTGTGTGTGTGTGTATATATATATATATTTGTGTATATAAGAAAGTAGAAGTTTACTTTGCAGTTATATACATGAAGTAAAGTTCAGAGCTAGTACTTGAACAGCTCCAGTATTTTAGGGATACAAGATACAGCTTTCATGTCTGGGTACAAGATGGCTGCTTTGAGCGCAAGCTATCAAATTTGCATTCTAGCTTGAAGGGAGGTGAGGGGCAAAGAAGAGTATGTGTTCCTGACCTTTCAGGACTTTTTCAATTTCACACTTGTCACCTGTTATTCTATGAAATATGTCATAATATAGAAACATGTTATGACCCATCTGAAAACCAATAGCAACTCTTTTGGAAATATGGGAAAGGGAGCCAGTAAGGAACACCAATAAGGTATTCTCTGCTACAGTTTCTCCCATCTCACCACAATTCTTGCTACATAGAGAATTTACTTTTGGTCTAGGAAAAAATTATACTCCCAGTCTCCTCTATTCACCCCCTTTAAATGCACAACCATGGTCTTGGGGTGATGCTTTACTTCTTTCAGATCTAGATGTGATACTCTGTGAACTGATGACTGTAAATGGAAGGACAACCCAAAATTTCCTACTTAGGATGGAGTAGAAATAAAATAATTTTAATGAAAAGGAAAAGAAAAAGACTTTTGAAAATGGGAGTGTAAGAGACACATCAGCTACTCTTTGCTTGGAATGATCAAGTCCTCCTTACCAGGACTCATGGAGATCTCTGCCCTGTCACTCAAGGCAGGTTGAGTTGCCCCATGTGCCTGCCT